>NW_021011565.1:627409-833634 GCF_003987935.1 Bombyx mandarina
ATGCGCCACTTCGATAAAGCGGCACGACACGAGAACCCTCTCATCGTGGCCGCCGGTAACTACATTCCCGATCCTGCGGACAGAATGGAAAGCAGTCGACGTCGCCCAAAACACGTCATCTCGGATCCTCCCGATCCACTAACGGTGCTTCTAGGTACTGTAAGCACCGGTCACCGTTCTCGTCGAACCCGTCGCTTGCGACGAAGGGCTCGACGAGTAAATTAACTCCCAGACACAGCCCACTGAGTTTCTCGCCGGATCTTCTCAGTGGGTCGCGTTTCCGATCCGGTGGTAGATTCTGCGAAGCACGGCTCTTGCTAGGGTTCGTGTTAGCAACGTCATCAGGTTTGAGCCCCGTGAGCTCACCTACAAACGTTAGGGTTACGCTGAAATAGCCTCTCAAGGCTTTCAGCTTAGGTAGGAAAAAAAAAAAAAAAGATATAGGAGGGATGACAACGGTCAACTACAACAAGATGCTCGAGTACAGAGAGCCCAGTACAGAGACGCCTGCCTGGCAGAATTGTCGCCGCACAATGACTCTACGTCGACCATTTCGGTTGGCGGTCGATCCTTGTTAACGGAGGATGGCTAGTACTGGTAGCTCGTCACGCCACCGTAATAATCTCTGCGATAGACGATGGAGGCCGTCTACACGGGCCAGAGCTGTGTGCTTAGTGCGAGTTTTTTAACGTTCTCGATAGCGTAAAAGTTAGCTCATATTTGTATGGAATAGGATCGTTTGCGTACGTTTGTCGCTAGGGGCGCTGTTCCAACTGCATACAAAATTGGGTTAACTTTTACGCTATCGAGAACGTTATGAAACTCAAACTAAGCACACTGAGCATAGTTCTACGTCCGGCAAACGGCCCGAAGGTGGGAGGTCGAAAAGCGAAGAGCTCTCTCTCTCATGCTCCGCAACCTTCTTTTGTGAAATGGTGGACTCGCAGGAGCCGAGCATCGCCTAACGTGATGCGTCGCTGCCGAGCGTTAGAATCCTTTGATAGAATAGAAATTATAATTTGCGTAATTACTGGTGGTTGGGTATCTTGTGAGTCCGCACGGGTAGGTACCACCACCCTGCCTCTTTCTGCCGTGAAGCAGTAATGCGTTTCGGTTTGAAGGGTGGGGCAGCCGTTGTAACTATATTGAGACCTTAGAACTTATATCTCAAGATGGGTGGCGCATATACGTTGTAGATAGATGTCTATGGGCTCCAGTAACCACTTACTTAAAGGTGGGCTGTGAGCTCGTCCACCCATCTAAGCAATAAAAAAATAAAAAAAGTCGATCGTGAGACGTCCTGGGTCACGATTCACCCAGTCGCCTCTTCGGACTGGCGGTCAGGTTCGCCAGAGGAGATTAGGATTTTAATATGGACTACCAAAATTGGAGCCTCGGATCGCGCCCAGGCTAAGGGCTTGTCGCGGAGATCGCGTCGCAATAATGCCGAGCTTTTAATCTTTTTTGAGTTGCTATCAGCTAACACTTAAAAAAAACAATCTGTTCCATAAATCCAGAGGTTTTTCTTGCAAACCAATTGAGTGTTGAAATTTTTTGATCTTATTATTTCATTAGTATCCTCTAAGTATACTTTAAATATCTTTCTGTTTTACCAGTTTGTTTGCCTTTAAGAGATGGTTTTTTTTAAATATTTTATCACTTGAACAATCAAATGTATCAATGCTTTTAATTATTCATGGCTGTCCGATCTAGTTATTTGTTCTGCCCATTACCTGAACTTGAACATAATTTATTGTTAGGCTATCAATTCTCAGGTTTTGTTTAACAATATCAGTCCATTTTTGATGTTACAAATCATGTGTTAAATAAAATTCACTAAATTAAAGATTTGGCACTCACCCAATATAATCAGATAGTGAACCTCCAACAAACAATGTTGGTCCACAATACTGAAGGCCTTTTAAGTTTGATGGGAAGGATGAGATGTGGTTTTGAAAATTATCTTTTAGAGCCGGTATATTGACTCTCCAAGTAAAAGATCCTGCATTAGTTTGTACTAAATTAGTTATAAGAAAATTCCTGAGATTTATATCGGGTGTAAATGATTTAAGTTGGTCATCTGCAAGTTTTCGTGCCTTAGACATAGCTATACCAGGCCTTATTGATACTGCAGTCATAGCATCAAAAAGGGTGGCCATTGAGAATATTTGAGGACTAGTCTTCGCTGGTGAGATGTCCACCACAATTAAACTGGCAACCAAGTCAGACTGAAAGAAACATACATTTTTGTGATATAAAAAACCAACATACTAATTTACTGCTACATTATTTATCTTGTTTTCAATAATACTTTTCTTGGTTAAAAACATGTTTAAATCCTATTGTGTTTGTATTCTCTTATGCGTATTATGAGAATTATGCAGTAATATTTTATTAATATACAACTAAATGATGACAGAATGCTACGTACAACTTACACATAGCAGTGATAGCACCATGGCAGTTCGGCCTCCCATACTGTGCCCAAGCAGTGATACCTTTGACAACTCTAATTTCTTTAGCAGCCGCATTACATCATGAGCCATGTGTACATATGTGTGCTGGGGTGAATGTCGACTGTCACCATGATTACGAGCATCAACACTTATCACTTTTCTGCCTGTTGTCCTATGTATTGCTTTACTCATGCTATTCCAATTGTTCTTAGAACCTAACAAGCCGTGTAATATGACTAGAGGAGGTTGTGATGAATTTTCAGAGTCCGAAGTGCTCTCGTAAGACGCGTAGGCCAAATCTACTGTTTCTGCGCTTGATGCTGTAGAATTCCAGCATCTTTGGACACTGACACTGAGTAATTTTGTGGAACTACTGAAACGGGTAAAAAAGTTTTTGGGACCTAATATATTGAGTAGCATATTTATTCGATAACTTAATCTAATTTTGGTAACTAAAAGTCTAAAGGTTATGTTATGATTTCGACATTTGTTTTTGACGTTAGTATTGTATTTGACGTTTTTGACGTTTAAATTATGTACACTTGAATACCGAACAGCTGACTTCCAGGCTATCACATTAGACAGAACAATCAACAAATTAATTTAGCTAAAGTATGTGTTGGACTGTAGGCAGAACTTGTAAACATGAAAGCGGCTTTGTTCGTAACGCGGATAAATTTAAATTCAGTACTTTAAGTGAAAATGGGGCTGTGCATAATTCCAATTGTTTCGGATGCGTAAAATATATTAAAAAATGATCTGGTAGGATACTATAGAATTTATTTTTAAAATGAAGGCTGCAGAATTTTGCGAAGGTGTGTTCTAATCTACAGAAATTATAAACGTACATCATCAGCCCACAGTCGTCCACTGCTGGATATAAGCCTCTCCCAATGTACACCACTGAGCCCAGTCCTCAGAAGAATCCATTTCTTGCTGGTCACCCTACGAAAGTCATCGCACCATATGGCTGGGGCCAGCCCACCTGGATCTGTGGAATGGAATAACCTCATTCCTGATTTTATCCTTCCGAGAAAATCCGAGCATGGCTCTTTCCGTGGCTCGCTGAGTGACCTTGAGCTGACAGGCTAGCCGCCCTGTGAGCCGCCATTTACACCGACAACCAGCTTGTTTCTCTACCATCAGGATTCAAGTAGGAACTAGGAATTTAAATAGGAAAACGGATAAATTTAATGTCACCGCGGGCGTATTACAGTAATTTCTTAAGTATTATTAGGACAGTAGCAGTAGATGCAATAAGTTCTGATTTATACCCAGATAGACTAAGCGCTATATTCCTCGGATTTGTATGTGCGTCTAGAGCGTCCAGTGGTATTTCTCACATAAATTGTGCAGTAGATGAATTAAGTGTGTCGAAATAGAGCATAATAATATCATTAGCGTAATTTTAATACTTGCCCACCGAAAGGGAGAACAGCTAAGATGTTTGTTCTTAATTCTCAACTAAACGTTCCCAATAAAAAATTTGAATTTTAAATTATAATATTTGGAATTAATTACTAGAAACCTAATTTGGTTAATTTCAGATTAGACTTTCGAGCAAGCTCTACCTAAGATCTGCATACAGCAGAAACTTCTTTGGTAGAGTACCTTCAATTTTTTGCCCAGTCAAATTTTTGTTTTCCTACAACCCCACACTATCTTTTAGAAGAAAAGTGGGTCGCTGCAGTGGAAGCTTTGGGGTTTTTTTTGCTTAGTTGGTTGGACGAGCTCACAGCCCACCTGGTGTTAAGTGGTTACTGGAGCCCAGACACATCCACAACGCAAATACGCCACCCACCTTGAGATATAAGTTCTAAGGTCTCAAGTATAGTTATAACGGCTGCTCCACCCTTCAAACCCTTAAATTGAAGTTCAGCTAATTCTATTCTGAGGTCCGTTCCAGAGGTTTCTCCAGATGAATTTTCTGCTATCATTCGTATTGCGATGAGTCCCAAAGGACTTTAAGTAAATGAAATACAGGAAGGAAATTTTTCTGACTCTAAGCGACTTCTGACAATCGACATCTGAGATACACAAAGCGATGGCTAGCCGCAGAAGTTATTTTATCGGTCAATATACTATCAGCTGTTGTTCAAACTATCACAAAATGAATTGAAACCACCGTTTTTAAAATGTTCCATAACTTTTGAAAACAATTATGCGATGGATTTAGAGGTAAGTAATTTGATAGTTTCATCTGGTCACCCTGCTTAGGAATACCTACGAAAACGAGAAATTCTACCCTATCTTAATTTAGCTTGGCTAGATGGCGTAGAGCACGACCTCAAAGCTATCGGTGTCAGGAAATGGAAGGAGAAAGCCCTGAAAAGAGCAGTCTGAAGAGACATACCAGGCTAAGGCCCACCCTGGGCTGTAAGGCCTAATATGATAATTAATATAACTTATATTCGTAGCGTATCATAAAACTTATGTAACATAAAACTAACGAAGTAGACATTCGAGGACGGAAATAAGCAAGCAATATAAATGTTCAAATGTATTTTTATTATTAAGGTCAAACTCATCAATATTTTATAAGGAACTGGTTTACTAATTTGAGAAATGTTTTAGGATCCTCTGCATGCACGTTGTGACCTACGTTGGGAATATATTTTAATTCAGCTTTGGGAAAAAAAATTCTTATGCCCTTTATATCTTCTGGCCTAGAAAAGAGCACCAGAAATAATTAGTGCGCGTAGAATAATATAAAAACAAAAGAAACGCAACTCTGTAATCATAATCTGAAAAGTATGCTTGACCTTTAAGATGCCTTTTTAAATTCTGGGAGATATATTACAAAATGGAAATTAGGTACATACTTATTTGTGTGTATGTAAACAATTTCCATTATGAAGGTCATATGTTAAATTATAACAATAAAAAAATATAAATATGCAAAGATTAAAGTGTAGTTCCTTTAATCTTAACGATGTTATGTAGTTGTTTTTGTTTAATACGTAGACGTTGATGAGTTTTACAGTTAAAAAAAATTCCCGCCTTTTCATAAAAAAATACAAAAGAGGAAACTTAAGTACATATGTAATTAATATTTAATTTTATGACAAATTTAAATCTTGACATGTCAGTATTAAGATCGAATTTCGATTTCGGGGTGGACACTAGTAGCAATAAACCTAAAAAAATTATAAAGATTCTTCGTATATCAACCTACTGTTAGTTTGGTCATGATGTGAGTTCGATCATTAGGTATCAAAATACCGCAAAGCCGGCACCTACTAACTTGAAGACTAGGCTTGCGATGATGACGTTGAAGCCTGCAATACAATTAAGACTTCGGTCACAAATTGGACCATGGCAATCATGTTGTCTAACACTAAATAAAAAAAAGGCTGCCCTGAAAACCGGAATTCGTAAAATAGTACATCGACCGAGATGCTGGAAATTCTCATGACTCCAAGTACCTACCCCTAATGCTATTAGGTATTTTCAAATGAGAACTTTCACTGTTTAACGGTTTTTTTTCTCATATTCATGTACTATTGTAATACAAATCTTTTTTTTGTACAATGATTTTTACTGTTTTTTTCGCATACAAGGTTATATTTTGATGTGTTGTTATTGATTGGTAAAGCGTATGTTTATACGTATAAAATTATGTTAATGACTCATGAATAATTTAGCACCGATGTCTATAAATTAATGGTATCTCAATTATATTACTTTACATAGTTTGGTTGCAAAATCTTACGGAATGTATTTAGAATCTCCGCCGCCGATAAATAACGTGGGGCCTTTGTACGTTTTGCCTTTCATTTCCGAAGGGAATGTTGCTATACTCTCAAAATACTTTTTTAACGTTTCTACATTGCAAAGCCAGCCGATACGTTTGTTAGGTTTCAATCCAACATTCAATAAAATGAAGTCGATAGAATCATCATGTTTCATCACCCCTGACTCTATTATAACTTTTTTCACAGTAGCTCTCGCCTTTGATATGCTTTCTTTTCCTTGGAATTCCATGGTCTCCATTACTTTTAGAAGTTCTGGAAAGAAATCGTTGAGTAGGCCCGCCGTTGAGACCGGAGATATGTCGACAACGACCAAACTTGCGACCTTTGGATTCTGTAATACGTAACCTTGTTAAAAAACAATTTAAATGATAATTTTGATCAAAAAACCATTAAGGTAACTCGTCAAAGAACAAACGTTGGAAATCCGGTAGTTTTGGAACACAAGACTTTGACATATTCTCTGGGTTGCTTCTCACCTCAGTCAAAGCCAGTACCATTGCCGTTCTTCCGCCCATACTATGCCCAACAATCTTCGCTCTTTTTACGGAAACTTTCTTCATTAGATGGGATATATCAGCGGCCAATTCTAGGTACGTATGTGAGCTCGTGTGAGGACTGTCGCCGTGATTTCGTAAATCTACAGTGATGGCGGTATTCTTCGTGGTGGCTGCTATGTTTTTGGCGATACTCTCGAAGTTCTTTTTGGAGCCCATTAACCCGTGTATCACCAGTATAGGAACACTGTTCTTAGAGAGGGGCTTTCCGTGTATTTTGTATGCCAAGTCCACAGTTGAACGTTTGCAAAAGAACATAAAGGATATTACATTTCTTTTCAAGAACAGTTTTGTCTCCATTAGGTACATTAATTATTCATCGAATTGAGTAATCCATTTATACCATATATAATAATACCATTGTTTAATTTAATTTTTTTACAGACAACCACACTAACAAGACTTCTTTATTTTGATTAAATTTTAAACAGATAATGACAGCGATTGTTAGTGATTAGTGACATGAAATTTAGAAAAAACTTTGGCTATGGCTTCGAAAATAAATAAAAAACTTATTCTGCTGTACTCCGCGCTGCTCTATGGGTATGAGCACTTATATGAGTTACGGTAACTTAAATGTATTTCTTCGGGTGTTCAATACCAAGCGAGAGTGGCTTCGATAAAATAATTTCGCCCCATACTCTATGCTTCATTTCAACGACTTCTTTTTTTTTTGCTTAGATGGATGGACGAGCTCACAGCCCAACTGGTGTTAAGTGGTTACCTGGAGCCCATAGACGTCTACAACGTAAATGCGCCATCCACCTTGAAATATAAGTTGTAAGGTCTCAATATAGTTACAACGGCTGCCCCACTCTTCAAGCCGAAACGCATTACTGCTTCACGGCAGACTTCAACTGATCATAATTTTCTTAAGCGACATTGAGCAAAAGTGTTTTTGTTTGTGTTTACGGATCGCAACTATCCAAAATGCGATTTGTATTGTGCGATTTGTATATTCGTGTGCTCACGAACGATATCCACTATGTAGAAATAACATAGGGTGTTTAACTAAATAAAACTCGTAACATCAATACGTTTGCTCAATGACTTGTGGTGGCGCTGAATGTAAGACTACACTGGTATGTACCAATGATTAATCTGGCTATTTTTGACATCAAAGTCATTAACACCGGCTTCAAGGGTGCCGTGGAAATCATTTTACCACACAAAAGGCTTTAGCCTCTTATCTCAAGGTAGAGGTGGCATACAGGTTGCGAAATTTAAATGGACCCAGTTATCACTTAATACCAGGCTGGCTATGATCTTGTCTACAAAAGAGAGAGCACTAAGTAAATAAAAAATAAGAGAAATTAAAAAAACATTGAAAATTTTACTACAAACTTTTCATACATTATTATTTTATTGACACTGTGACATACGGACGAACGGAGAACGAAAGAAACAGTAACTAACGGCTCTGTTCTCATGCGAATACATAAATCCTATGAACAAAGGCTAAAATTATAATTACGGAACCGGCAAAACTACTTCCTCGGTGTTGCTTACGTTTTGACGGACTGTATTTGTCATTAAAAACAAATTGACGGTTAAAATCCGTGTTTATTAATACGCTTTTATTAGCTTGCTCCTAAGTCCTAAGTCTTCAATACTAATATATAAATCTACAGTGGTTTTTACGGATGTTCCGTTATAACTACTGAACCATGCATCCGATTGACTTGAAACTTGGTATCCATGTTTTTTTGTTTTTTTATTGCTTAGATTTGTGGACGAGCTCACAGCCCACCTGGTGTTAAGTGGTTACTGGAGCCCATAGACATCTACAGCGTAAATGCGCCACACACCTTGAGATATAAGTTCTAATTCTAAGGTCTCAGTATAGTTACAACGGCTGCCCCACCCTTCAAACCGAAACGCATTACTGCTTCACGGTAGAAATAGGCGGGGCGGTGGTACCTACCCGTGCGGACTCACAAGAGGTCCTACCACCAGTAATTACGTAAATTATAATTTTGCGGGTTTGATTTTTATTACACGATGTTATTCCTTCACCGGGGAAGTCAATCGTGAACATTTGTTAAGTACGTATTTCATTAGAAAAATTGGTACCCCCGCCTGCGGGATTCGAACACCGGTGCATCGCTAGATACGAATGCACCGGACGTCTTATCCTTTAGGCCACGACGACTTCAAAATTCCATGTAGAAAATACATGTAATTAATGGATAGGCCAATATTTATATAAGCGTTGGACTCCCTACACCAGTTGTGGGGGCGTTAATGATGAAAATCTTTGTGAGGGTGACAAATAATAATGTTAATTTTAAATGCCCAGCGAAGCGGACGGGTACAGCTAGTTATTTTATAAAGTCAAATGTGACGTTATGATTAATTTGATTTCAATTAATCTAATTCTTTGAACCTCATTGTCTACAAATTCTTAAACAACAATACAGTAGTTTAGTTCAACGATAAACTAGACTGATGTATATTTTAGTGAAAGGTGAAAAAGTTAATTAAAGAGGTATAATTTGCTGCTGGTATGTCGTCTGGGTGATGGGTTCCGGATTGGGTGGGGTACAGCCGAAATAATATATCATATAATCCGTATTATATAGTACTCAGGTCTCTTCTAGTCCCACGTCTGTTGCCCGCTTGGGGGGTCCCCCGTCTGAGGACCGCGGCCAACTTTCTATTCTTTAGGGGTTATACCCCACCCCCACCCCCTTAATGGGGTTTCATACTCGTCCTCTCACCATCAATATTGTAAACAATGGGGAGAGGACTCCAGGGAAGAGTGCGGCTTTGCTTCTCTCCTTCTCTTAGGTAGCATAGGTTACTATAACTATGCAGCTACAACTTCAATAATTAATAGTATGAATTTAGTACAAAAATTAAAAAGTTATATTAAATCATGGTTAAAAGCCTTTTATCCCATAACTTTGACATCTTATTTAAAAAAAAGTATTGTATTTAACGCTGTAAAAACGCACGTTATTTCCGTTACTGCACGTTATTTCATAAAAATGTCCCATTTTATTTTGATTTCAAAATGATACAACGTTTGCTGTTTCTCTTTCTACAAGATGGCAAAAAGTTATCGAACAAAATAGTCCCTACATGCTTTATTTAAATGTAAATAAACTATATTAAAAATGTTGTGAATTTTCTTAAAAATGCGAAGAAACATTTTCCCCAACCTCTTATTTTTTGCAGGGCACGCGATGTAAAGAATATTTTAGGTCATTTTTTTATACCTTGGGTTACATTATTGGAGTTTTGGTAGGGATCCCTAATTTTTTTTCAAAAACAATTATAGCCTATGTCACTCGGGAATAGTGTAGCTTCCAAACAGTGAAATAATTTTTCAAATCGGTTCAGTAGTTTCGGAGCCTATTCGAAACAAACAAATCTTTCCTCTTTATAATATTAGTATAGATAAAAGAAACTGTCAACATTATCAAAAACTTGGGGCCTTAAAAAAATTCGACAATAAATTATCATAATAAAACAGTTAAAAATATTGTAATGCTTATATTTCCTAAACTTAATTAAGTTTACAAATTGTTTGCCTTCAGTATGAATACAGGCTCTGCATCACCTCAGAAAAGATCTTTTAACCAATCGTGAGTTTATTTCTTCTGCTGTTTTAGCAATTTTGCGGCGCGGTTCGGCTAGATTTTGTATTGGCTTCATGTGCACTTTTTCTCAACATGATTTTATGGTGAACATGTAAGGTGGACTTCAACATAAAAATTCACTTTTTTCGTTTCGCTTTAGGTGATCCGTACGCCGTTTCGCTACAAATAGAATTGATTACTGACCATAGATAACAACACTTGATTACTAAACAGCCTTCAAGCCGTCTTTGCAACGTTTTTATACTCGACACGACTTTTCGAGAACTTTTCCGACAATATTATTCGTTTTGATATCCGTTTTCGCTATTTTACAACAGATGGAGTTAGTGCTGACTGCCAAAACACTATTCAACAAAAAAATCGTACAAGAAATTGCCTACGCGCTGGTATATTGTCAGCGGTGCTCATAGACATCAGCAATACCAGAAGTATACCCAAGCCACTGCGAATCCGCGCCCTGCGCTACCGACACTAGCACGCTGCCTGCCAGCAGTTTTACAGTGGAGGAGTGATCAGTTAACGGTGTATCACGTTCCGCCCTGCAGGCTAGTTCTGGTCTAGCGGGGTATTCCGTCACGTCAGCAGCACCGTCCGAAGGTCTGTCGTACCGAGATGGCCGTCGTAGAGTTGACGACTATCGCTTCGACGAAATCGTCGGCCGGGTGTCTTTGGGGAGATCTGCTTGTCTTGCTTTCTTGTTGACCTTAGTTCTGTCTCGGACGGGGATCGGGAGTAAGGCGAGATTTGCAAGGAGCTCCGTTAGTGGATGCGCCCTTATTATCTTCGGTTTCTTTTTCTTCTCGCTTAGTTTTCCTCAATACTGGAGCTAGCATTTACGGCTACATATCTCAAATTTCCCGAGCAGAAGATTTGGCCCTTGACTAGAAAATAAAAAGTTAAGTACAATTTTTTCTATTAAGCATAAGTACTTGATGAAATAAATTCCATGGAGCAGGAATAGCATCGTGTAATAAAAATCAATTCTACAAAAAAAAAATATGTATTTATTACTATACGATACGGGTATTCGTCGTAAGCGTATTAAAACATTATTTATCCTAATATGCAACTGGAAACTTCTTTCGAAATTGACAATTAATGACACGAATCATTTAGAAATCGATTTGCGGTCATTGATTATCATTATTACGGTCGCATATTTAAGAAATTACAACACTAGTTTGGGCAGGTAATTGAACCATCTGTTAATTGTAAACACAATTCATTAATTTAATTTAGTTCAGCACGAGGTACGAGGTGAGTTTTCGAGGTTCAATTGTCGGAATTAGTCACAATCGAGTGCTGATCACCAGAGGAACAAGACGCCCTGCAAGGTATTTTAAAGCTGTACACTTTTGTACTAGTTCGTAAATTTTGTAAATTTAAAAATATAAATAAACCATAAACCCAACTAAGCATTAAAAAAAATATCGATAGTATTAATTTATTTTTAAAATTTATTTAATTTTTTAAATTTAAATTTATTATTTGTTCTCTGATTGAATCTGTCAGTGAATAGTGACTGTCCCTGACTACTTGACCGTGGGTCGTGGGGTTTGATTCGCGCGTCGGAAAAGCATTCGTGTGACGAATTTTAACCGTGCCGTGAATACTATTTTTTATTTATTGCATCGATGAATGGACGAGCTCACGGCCCACCTGGTGTTAAGTGGTTACCGGAGCCCATAGACATCTCCAACGTAAATGCCGTCACTCACCTTGAGATATGAATTCTAAGGTCTCAGTATAGTTACAACGGCTGCCCCACCCTTCAAGCCGAAACGCATTACTGCTTCACGGCAGAAATAGGCAGGGTGGTAGTACCTACCCGTGCGGACTCACAAGAGGGCCTACCACCAGTAATTACGCAAATTATAAGTTTGCGGGTTTCATTTTTATTACACGATGTTATTCCTTCACCGTGGAAGTCAATCGTGAGCATTTGTTGAGTACGTAATTCATTAGAAAAATTGGTACCCGTCTGAGATTCGAACATCGGTGCATCGCTCAACACGAATGCATCGGACGTCTTATCCGTTAGGCCACGACGACTTCATATTGATTATTAGGACTATAATTTAAGATATCCTTTGCTTTTGAGTGCTGGTGAACACACGCCCTACAAGAATATGAGTGCTCACCGTTGTTCATGGACATCATCAGTCATTACAGCATCATTCAAGCTACTTTCTATTGAAATATTTAAATGTTGTACCCCAATATGGTAGCTGAATTGGCTACTCTTATTGTCATTAGTACCAATAATAAACATGGACTACTGTTTATGTATATTATCAACATAACTCCAGTTTTTACATATAAACGATATTTTATAATATAATTAGTTTTGATTTGATATTACTATTAATTAATATATTAACATTCTTTTTTTCAGGAACAGTCATGGGCACGCTAATCAAAAATATCACGCATTATTACCATTTTGTCAACGATGACTTGGCTGGTAAGTTATATGTAACGCATTTATTATTTTAGCGTAGTTGAAGTATATAACGTTCCTTTAATTGCTTCTGTGCGAATTTTTTAACTTTCTCGATAGCGTAAAAGTTAACTCGAATTTGTACCCTCGCCCACCCGGTGAAACTGGAAAGACTTCAGGGCCACCAGTGATGAATAATTAAAAAAAAGAAATTTGGGGTGATCGTTTGCCTACGTTTGCCACTAGGGGCGCTGTTCCAACTGCATCAAATTTGAGTTAGAACGTTAAAAGACTCGCACTAAGCACACTGGTCCCGGTCATCGTTCTCGTCGAACCCTTCGCTTGCGACGAAGGGGTCGACGAGTAAATTAACCCATAGACACAGCCCACTGAGTTTCTCGCCGGATCTTCTCAGTGGGTCGCGTTTCCGGTGGTAGATTCTGCGAAGCACGCCTCTTGCTACGGTTCGTGTTAGCAACGTCGTCAGGTTTGAGCCCCGTGAGCTCACCCACTAGTTAAGGTTACGCTGAAATAGCCTCTCAAGGTTATCAGCTTAGGTAAGAAAAAAAACACTGGTCGTTCGCTTGGATTAACAAATGCAATACACTCCGTGTAAGTACCGTAGAGGGTTAAGATAGAGAAGATCTGACCTTGTCAGTTGCAGCTCGAGTCTCCATCTCTGAGCTACAGGCAGTGGCTGTGGACCTTGAGATGTGACTTCGATATTTAAATTAGATACAGGATCTGGTTCGAGGATATTGAACAGAATAATAAATAGCTTAACAGTATTTTGGAAAGATACGGATGGTACGCGTGGCAGGGCGTGAATGAGGTTAAGTTAAGGGTTGATGCTGTCCTACATATTTTTCCTGTGGAAGTTTTCGTTTTCTGTGAAATTCTTGCCGAAAATGAGCAACGGTAACTTGTTCATAAGTATGCTATTGATCTAATTATAAATAAACAAAACAGTTAAATAACATCTATTGTTTTTTAAATGGTTTTCTTCTTTTTGCTTGGCGTTTATTGATTGACGGGGTCAGTTACTTTCTTTGTTTTTAATGTGTCAATTATAACAATACAAAATGTATTTAGCACGTATATCAAATCTAAGTCTTGAAGATGCTATAAACATGGTCGATTATCGATCGAACAGTAGTTTTATTTATTCATTAAAAGCGATACACAGTAATTCAATGCAAATTTTTCGCTTTAACAAAGAATATTGCTAGTACTACACATTAAATTACAAAAATTCTTGTTTTGATTGTTTGAAAACCACTATTGAAACAATAAAATCACACGTCATTGTTAAAATATTCAAATGTTTTGACATTAGGTTTTCAAAATTCGTTATAAGTGCTCATTTGAAAATTATTATTAATTGTAGGCATCTAATTAACGTGATCATTAGTACTGACAACACAAGGCTGTCGTAAAATAACATTACACCGTCAATGTGACAAAAGATAAAATCTTAAGCCAAAGGTCAGAAGTCGCTAAATGATGGCAGCCACAGCATATTAAAAAACGGAATGAATAAATAAATAATATTTTACATATGAATAAATAGGAATACTCATACCAAAGACCTCTAGCAAGCCCCTTTTACATGACTATCCCATTTTTCATTTCGGGCTTCGCTAAAGCGAGATTTAGCTTTTATGAAATACCTTTTTATTTAAAATTGATTTACCTATGTATGTTCCTAGACTCCGAAACGGCTGGACCGATTTCGATGGAATTTTCTAGAAATATTCAGTTTGCTTAAACCCAAAAATCTAAGATGGTATTTTTTATGTACAATCAAATATTGGGAATGTTCCTATGCAACAAAAGGCAAACGGCAATTAAACTTTTTTTTTATCGCTTAGAAGGGTGGACGAGCTCACCTAGTGTTAAGTGGTTACCGGAGGCCATAGACATCTACAAAGCAAATGCCGCCACCCAAATTGAGATATGTGTTCTAAGGTCTCAGTATAGTTATAACAGCTGCCCCACCTTTCAAACGCATTACTGCTTCACGGCAGAAAGAGGCGGGGTAGTAATACCTACCCGTGCGGACTCACAAAACGTTCTACCACCCGTAAACTTATTCTCTGTTTCGTCAACAGATCCACGGACGAAGACTTTTCCTTTGGTTTCAAACCCGATACCGGTGCTCTTGATCTTATACGTGTACCATCGGTTCGTTCGCTCTTGGGGCCCGGCGCTGATGGAGAACCGGCAGCCCTTCAAACTGAAGACAACGATAATCATATACAACCTCGTGCAAATTTATCTGTCCTTGTACTTGGCAGCTCAGGTATGTTCAAGCAGAATTTAAAAAAAAAAACGCACACCAATCAAACAAACGGAATTTTATTTTAGTACTAGCTGACCGGGCAGACTTCGTAGTGCCTCAATCGATAAATAAAAGACCTAAACTTTTGTATAAAATAAACTTAAAACAAACAAAAGGAATCCGTCCGACGGGGGACACGTCAAAGGAAAAACAAAATTGTTTATTTTTATTTAAGTAATTCCGAGAACTTTCATATTTATCTACCTTTTAAACCTTCTCTGGACTTCCACAAATAATTCAAGACCAAAATTAGCCAAATCGGTCCAGCCGTTCTCGAGTTTTAGCGAGACTAACGAACAGCAATTCATTTTTATATATATAGATTCAATAGATTCAATAAATCCAAGGTAAGATACCTAATAGCTAATGATAAATAGATAACTACATACTGTAACTTTTATGACATATTTTATATTAAAGTTCGAACGAAACGACAAAGCGACACTAAAGAAAGATAACATTTATAGGATATTCTGGCAAGCTGAAATCTTATAGGTTTATGAAGGGTAAACATCCTTCCTTATTAGCTTCCAGTTGGAACAGCGCCCCTAGCGGCAAACGTAGGCAAACGTTCCAACTCCATACACTTTTACACTATCTAGAAGGTTAGAAAACTCGCACTAAGCACACAGATGACTATGTGTGTCATAAGATAATAATATAAAGCTGGAATTATTTCCAAAAAAAAAACATTGCGATACCCTTCCCACCGGACGCACGATTTTATCGTGGTAGAAACGGGCAGTTCTGTGGCTAGTCAAACTTGCGCCAGACATTCAATAATATGTAGGTATAATGAAATGAAGTTTCACAACGAAAGTTCATTGACTTTACACAAGCAAGTTGTAATTAATTGTATTTTTTTTTATTTTTTTTACTATACGCACAGAACTCATTCGTTTATTCACTTACAGTTTTAAATTTTGATCGAGTTATTTTTGTAATTCAATATTATTGTCATTTTATCACTGGTGGTAGGTTTGGATAGTAAATTTAGAATATCACGATTGCTTTTTGAAAACTCCTTTATATTATTGAAAGCATTAAGCACGAATATCGTTTAGAAATACCGGCCTATCAAACACAATTGAACGGAGAACACGTAAGGTTTAAAAAAAAAACTGCTTTTTTTTTTAAATGTTAACGTTGTAACCAGGGACGTCTTAAACTAGAATGGGGCCCTTGGGCACACAAGAATTTGAGGCCCTTTGGAAAGTTAAAAAAGCGAATTATAATAATATTTTTTTACTGAGTATGACCATTTATTATAGGTAATCAAATACAGTATGATATAATATGTGATTAATGATATTAGAATGCTGCTGGTTTTTTGTTACGATTTCGATAACGGTTTCTTTCGGGATTTCTGTTGAGCAAAATCTTCTATTATAAGCATAGTATATGCCTTGTAAATACCTTCTGATTACTGATTTGTGAAAAAAGTGTAATGTGCCCGAAAAAATGTTTTGAGAATAAACGTGTCAGAGAAATTGTCGGTCTTTCGGGCCCCCTGAGAATGGGGGCCCTGGGCACGGGCCCCGTGTGCCCTTATGGTAAAGACGGTATTGGTTGTAACTGTTGTTTGGACTAAATAAATATTTTATGTAAATGTGCCGTGGTGTTAAAGCCCTATTCATTAAAACATCGATTCGGGTATTCAATTAAAATTCGATTTCAATTGTCGTTTCGTTTATTTTGACAATGCCCCGTTTGAGGCAGACTTTGACCTCTGCGTGTGTATTGTCTTTTAAGTCCATCGCAGCGGAAACGTAAAGTTTTTTTTTTTTTAATTCAATTTGCTTCTATAATTAAACTTAGAATGGACTACTTTAACATAAATTAACATATACTCAATTTATTATTATTTTTCAGAGACGTAAGTAAATGTATATTTAATGTTCAGTTATGTCTTCATATGTGAGATTCGGCCCCGTACCCGCAACATTTTTTTTTAAATTGCTTAATTGGGTACACGAGCTCACAATAGACATCTACAACGTAAATGCGCCACCCACCTTGAGATATAAGTTCTAAGGTCTCTGTATAGTTACAACGGCTGCCCCACCCTTCAAACCGAAACGCATTACTGCTTCACGGCAGAAAATTGGCAGGGTGGTGGTACCTACCCGTGCGGACTCACAAGAGGTCTTACCACCAGTAACATGAACAACTTACTCTTCTTTTACTTACTCTTCTTATCGAACCGCTCTTTTCGATATCGAGTCGAGGGATCCTGCTCCTCCCCGCGACCTCTCACGGGAAAATCTCAGTCCTCTCTTCATTCCTTTTTAGTTTATTTATTAATGACAATTACCGATATCCGCGGACCCATTTAGTCTTATTCGTCAATTATTATTATTCGAGCAGGAACAAGTCTCTAATCGCGAGTAAGCTATCGACATTAATCCAGAGAAAAATAAAGCGGTGCTCTTTCAAAGGCGAAATTCAACCTCCTTCTGTATTAGGCGTAGGAATCTCACACCCCCGATTACCTTCTTCGGCCAATCCATACCTTGGGACAGTAAGGTCAAGTACCTGGGAGTTATTCTGGATGCATCTATGACATTCCGCCCACACATAAAGTCTGTCCGCGCCCCGTCTATCCTCGGCAGGCTTTTACCCCATGATTTTGTAATCGGAGTAAAATGTCCCTTCGGAACAAGGTGACACTCTACTAAACTTGCGTACCATCCGTTATGACATATGTGAGTGTGGTGTTGGTAACGCGGCCCGCATCTGGATAGACACCCTCCAATCCCTACAATCCCGCTTTTGTAGGCTAGCCGTTGGAGCTCCGTGGTTCGTGAGAAACGTCGACTATACAATGATTTGGGCCTTGAATCGATCAGGAAACACCTGAAGTCATCGTTGGCGCCACTGAGTACTCCCCGACTCCGACTCACGCAAGAGCCAGTCACCGTCGCGAAACTGGCAATGTCTCTGGGCCACCAGGAATCTTTCCTTCCTAAAAAAATATATTATACCCCTAACGAATTAAATTTTAGTAAACTGTCACTTTTTTTTTTGTTGTTATGCAAATCACGACATTTGGCGTACCCATCTAAAACTTAGGCATGTGTTAATACAAGGTTATGAATTATCTTTATCCGAAATGTCATACAAATTCGTGCAGCGTGATTGCATCATAAATGTTCACGATTGACTTCCACGGTGAAGGAATAACATCGTGTAATAAAAGTCAAAAACCCGCAAAATTATAATTTGCGTAATCACTGGTGGTAGGACCTCTTGTGAGTCCGCACGGGTAGGTACCACCGCCCTGCCTATTTCTGCCGTGAAGCAGTTAATGCGTTTCGGTTTGAAGGGTGGGGTAGCCGCTGTAACTATACTGAGACCTTAGAACTTATATCTCAAGATGGGTGGTGCATTTACGTTGTAGATGTCAATGGGCTCCAGTAACCACTTAACACCAGGTGGGCTGTGAGCTCGTCCACCCATCTAAGCAATAAAAAAAGAAAAAAATATCCAGAAATAATATTTCTTGAAAAAAAATGTTATATCTATTAAAGACACTACCGTGTAAACTAAATGTCGGGTTACGAATATTTCTTAAGAAACCACATTGCCGTTAGTCTATACTTAACACAAATGAATATTAAAAGGTAAACATTTTGTTGTGGTTTTGTGGCCCCAGAACGAGTTCTAGGACGTCTTACTGTCGAAACCTTTCAAGAACTTCATTTTAGACGACTCAAAATATGTTCGTTATTTAGAAACAAAAGTGCCTACATTGACGCTTTTGACAGGCACATTACTTTACTGCTAAAATGTTGACAGACGAGAGAAGTATTCCTACGCTTTCTCATTAAAGTTTTTAAGTCTTCGGAGCGTGAGCAGTCTTGAACTTCATATCACCTTTGTGTATATACCCTCTTGTTATTGTTATTTGGTCTCTGATTTTTGTATTTTTTCCTTTGTATAGGTATAACAAATAATTAGATTGACAATAAATTCAGGTGATATGTAGTTTTAAAACAACAATGTCTATGATCTCTCTGTAGCAGATGAGCCGCAAAAGCGTACCGAGGAAGATAAAAAAAGTATCCAATCCTGTCTACCGTCAGAAGCGAAGTCTTACAGTCTTGGTAATAGCGTTTAAATGGTTCTTATTCTGGAACGTTCCGATAGCAGCCTGTGTAATCCACAGCAAGTTTCGTCTTTCAAGTTATGTACAATGAGGACTTAGAATGCTTATGATCGTCCGCTACTTGCGTCTGGAACTTTCCGTTGTCTGACGAAAAACACTCATTAATCTTTTATTGATATGACGATAATTATACTACCCATTTATAAACCTATTCAATTTTGTTTTTATTGTTTAGACGAGTGAGCGGGCTCATAATCCACACGGCGTTAAGCGGTTACCGGGTGCCTATGGATCCCGTTAACCACTCAACCGATGGTTCACTCAATGGAATAAAAAAAACGGAGCTTAGCTTCGTGCTTTGTGTGCGTTTCCCGAAAATCCTCATTCAAGTTTGAATGAGATAGCCGCCGAACTTTCTGTGCTATACGACCCATTTTATATAATCACTTGGGTGCAGAACACGTTGCCGCTTGGTTAGGCTTAAAATACCTGAATTCTCTCCAAAAACTAAATCATACAAGAATCGCTCAGAATATGCTAAAGCAAATTAATTCCGACCGAGCATTCATTAAAGCATTGTTGCTGATAACGAGAGGTGGGTTTACGAGTTTGATATTCAAGCTAGTCAACAAACTTCGGAGTGGCGGCTTCCAACTGAACCGAAACCGGAAAAACCACGCCGAAGTCGATCAAAAGTCAAAGTTGATTGTATTTTTTTTTTTAATATCGCGTTGCTGTGCACTATATATTCTTGCCGGAAGGTCAAGCGAGAAGTAAACAATTAGGTTAATTATTTGAGCGTTGTACAGTAATTACGAGAGCAAATCGACTAAAAAGGCTTTTTTTTTTTTTTTTTTTGGTCAGGAGGAAATCGCCGGACTTCCGCCCTTTTCTGGGGATACTGGGCGGGGTATGTCAGAGACGAACTGACTAAAACCTCCTGTCGCTCAACAACCAACGTCCAAACCTCGCATGAGACAGAACTCATGACAAGGCAAAGGGGGAAAGTGAAGCGTTTAGTGCGGAGCACATCTCTCCCATCACCCTCCCCCTCGGGACGCCGGACTGGCGGTCGTCGGCGCCACGACCACCAGCCTTCTCGGTCGGCAGACTGTCCGAAGCCCGCCTAGATGGCGCCGGTTAGAGTGGGTTACCCTACGGAATACCCCGCTGGACCAGAACCAGCGTGGGTCGAGGATAGCCGGCCTTCCATCACCCGGATGCTCTTGCGTAAAACGCGCGCAGAGCAGCTTGCACGTCGTCTTCTTAGGTCCCCCTCGCCGGTCCCCAGACCAACATGTGAGGGGGACCCGAAACACTTAGAGGGCCAGGGCTTGGGCGAGATCCGCCTCCCTGGCCCCCGCTCGACGGCGGCGGGATTGTGCGTCTCTCACGCGCCCCGCCGCCTCCTTCTGCGAGATGGTGCACTCGCAGAAGTCGAGCATCGCCTTCCACAACTCGTCGTCGCCGAGCATCGATGCCACAACACACGGCAACGACAAGTCGGTTCCTATTTTTGCGACGAGGACACGGCGCCACCCCTCCCATACGGGGCAGGCGACGAGCGTATGCTCTGCCGTGTCCAAGTCGCAACCACAATGGTGGCACTCTGCCGTCGGCTCGGCTGTGATCCGGTGCAGGAACTCACCGAAACAACCATGCCCAGTGAGCACCTGCGTGAGCCGGAAAGTGAGGCGTCCTCTGTCACGATTCACCCAATCCACAAGGACCGGGCGAATCGCCTCGACGGTCCTACGACCAGCCGAAGGATCAGCCAGCCGTCTGGACCATGACTCCAGCACGGACCGCCGAGATTGGGCCCTCCGCGCTCTGACCACATTGGGGCTGGGACGCGCCACGCCCCGGGCACGAAGGTCAGCCCGCCACTTATAGTCAGCGGCGAGCGCCTCCGCTTCCAGAACCCAAGGCGGCGTCCCAGCCAGTACACACGCCGCCTCAAAGGAGATGGTGCGATAACCACGGATGACCCTGACCGCGATGGTGCGTTGCGGCCGTTGCCGCAGCTTCGCCACCCCCACGGCCAGGGACTGGCCCCACACGGGCGCCCCGTATAGGGCCATTGACCGCACCACCCCCGTATAGAGACGGCGCGTCACCCGGTCAGGCCCCCCGACGAGGGACCAGGTTCCAAAAGTGAGCACGAAAGGTCCAACGACTGTCCAGAATGAGGCCGAGGTACTTCAACTGCACCCCAACCCCGATACGGACGCATCCAACCACGATATGGGCATCGACAGGTGGCACTCTCCGGGGCCTGTGGAACCACATGGCCTCGGATTTACTGAGCGCCACGTCGAGGCCCAATCTCCTAATTTTGCCGACGACATGCGCCACCCCAGCCGTAGCAAGACGGGCAGACTCAGCAAAACTCCCCCCCCCGGGCCACGACCAACGTGTCGTCCGCGTAACAGATTACGCTCAGGCCCGGGAGGAGGGCACCTCTCAGCACCCAGTCATACCCGATATGTCCGACCACCGTGTCCGGTACACGTGACCGATCTGTCCTCTAAGTAGGAACCCACCAGCCGGCGAAGGTAGGGGGGCACTCTATGACGTTCCAGCGCCCCCCCTATCACGCCTGGTCCGTGACGCAGGGTGTTAAACGCATTGGCGATATCGAGCGACACCGCCAAAGCCACCCCACCCCTGGAGACGGCCTCCTCCGAGAGGGCCCGCACGCGAAGGATCGCGTCTACCGTTGAGCGGCCCTCTCGGAAGCCATACTGCTCCGCCGACAGATCGGGTCCCACCCCGACCAGATGCTGGATGATGCGGGCTGCCAGAATGCATTCCAGCAGCTTGCCCACCTCATCCAGCAACACGATGGGGACTAAAAAGGCTAGACTTGTACAAAAACTCAGCAAAATTAAGCTATCAATCAGCCTTGATCTCGAGAATCCAACGGCGAAATAATAGATTCTCCTATTCTTATGTTCATTAAAATATGCTGTAATAAATTGCACATGTAATAAAAGAATAAAAATAAAAACTTGTTAAAAACAAGCCATTAAAAAGGAATTGTTAAGACTTAGGTTGTTTTTTTTTTTTAAATATGCGATTAACGACAAGTATAATTTGGTTTAATTTATGTGTAAACATTNACCCCAGCCGTAGCAAGACGGGCAGACTCAGCAAAACTCCCCCCCCGGGCCACGACCAACGTGTCGTCCGCGTAACATATTACGCTCAGGCCCGGGAGGAGGGCACCTCTCAGCACCCAGTCATACCCGATATTCCACAAAAGGGGGCCGAGCACCGACCCCTGTGGAACACCGCGCACGACCGGGAACCGGTGCAGGATCCCACCATGTCCGGTACACGTGACCGATCTGTCCTCTAAGTAGGAACCCACCAGCCGGCGAAGGTAGGGGGGCACTCTATGTCGTTCCAGCGCCCCCCCTATCACGGACCAGGGCAGGGTGTTAAACGCATTGGCGATATCGAGCGACACCGCCAAAGCCACCCCACCCCTGGAGACGGCCTCCTCCGAGAGGGCCCGCACGCGAAGGATCGCGTCTACCGTTGAGCGGCCCTCTCGGAAGCCATACTGCTCCGCCGACAGATCGGGTCCCACCCCGACCAGATGCTGGATGATGCGGGCTGCCAGAATGCATTCCAGCAGCTTGCCCACCTCATCCAGCAACACGATGGGGACTAAAAAGGCTAGACTTGTACAAAAACTCAGCAAAATTAAGCTATCAATCAGCCTTGATCTCGAGAATCCAACGGCGAAATAATAGATTCTCCTATTCTTATGTTCATTAAAATATGCTGTAATAAATTGCACATGTAATAAAAGAATAAAAATAAAAACTTGTTAAAAACAAGCCATTAAAAAGGAATTGTTAAGACTTAGGTTGTTTTTTTTTTTTAAATATGCGATTAACGACAAGTATAATTTGGTTTAATTTATGTGTAAACATTCAATTAGTTTTCAGCTTGTCTGAGATAGCGAAGCGTGTGATGATGACGCGTGATTGTATGGTGAGAAACATTTGACATTGACAGCAAACGATATGAGAGCGAAGCAATTTCAGTGCCGGTTTTCATTGGCAAAAGTTTCAACATAGAAAATACACTTAAAATTTAAGAATTCACAATTTTCCATTCCGACATGCTATTCATATTCATAAGAAGCAAAAAATTCAAACACCAATATATTTATGATATATTTTGCAAATTTAAGACGAATATTTTTTTTGTTTGTTTGAGCGAACGAAGTGAATTGAGTTCTGAAGGTCCATGTAGTGTTTATCAGTTAACACCTTCCCTGAGCTATCATTTTCAAAGAGCTGGGGCTTTGGGGACATAAAATATCTCGTAACTAACCTACCCTTTGTTGCGTTGGAGACCTAATCAGTCTCCTAAAAATACAGTAGGTACTTATTGAAAATAATTTATCTTTCAAAAAACGAATGACATATATTTTGAAGTTTTTGTGATATAGTAAGATAGCCTATTGCTCTATATTTTGCTAGGTTCGCACGCAGTTATGACATTAGTATAAAATACAAATACCAAAAAAATTTTGCTCGCTTACAATATCTCTGGACCTCGCTGGAATGTGAAGCCCCTCCTCGTTGACCTTTCGCCAGGTCCAAAGATAATGTAACCGGGTTGTAGTGACCTTTATAGCTACCACTATTGTATTGCTCGATTACAATATCTCTGGACCTCGCCGGAATGTGAAGCCCCTCCCCGTTGCACTTTCGCTGGGTTCAGAGATAATGTAACCGGGTTGTAGTGACCTTTATAGCTACCACTATTGTATTGCTCGATTACAATATTTCTGGACCTCGCCGGAATGTGAAACCCCTCCCCGTTGCACTTTCGCTGGTTTCAGAGATAATATAACCGGGTTGTAGTGACCTTTATAGCTACCGCTATTGTATTGTTTGGTTACAATATCTCTGGACCTCGCTGGAATTTGAAGCCCCTCCCCGTTTCCCATTCGCCATGTCCAGAGATCAGATGTAACCGGGTTGTATCCCGTACCGCAATCGAAGTTAGTTCAATATGAGCAGTAAGTAGTGATGGAAATAAAATAATATGTCAGTTGTCGATTGAAAAAGTTTTATTACGTAAACACTTTGATTATTTGAATTGCACGCAAATGGTAACAATTCTTTTAGCTTTTTTAGCAGCGTCAGCGTTGTAATGTGTGTCCAACCCACACAATGCCTTTTTCGTTGCCACGTTGGAAATATTGATCTGTACATCTTCCTTCGAGGAATTGTGTAATCAAATGTATTATATAAATAAACAGCATGCAACCACGTCAGTGAAGTACATACAATGAAATCTAATTTTATTAGTTTTTCTAATAGTGAAAAGTTATTCGAGTGTCAGTGCATTTTTGTTCTTGGGCTGTTATGCTTTAAAAAAATATATGGTTTTATTAAACTAATAACCTTTTTTGAAACGAGGAGTGGGTACGGAAGCAATAACTGAGCATGTTCTGAATATTTAAAAGTTAAAATAGATTTTTTTTCAACCTTTGTATGACGGCATAAGCATTATTATTATAATAATTTAAATATTCGCGATTTCCCACGTCGATACTATGATAATACTAAATCGAGTCACGCAGCGGCCGCGCCCCCCACCTTCCCACTCTTGCGTCTACGAGACGTACGATTCCACGAGTATCGATATGTCTCTTAACGCAAGGAATGAAAATAATTATACTACTGTGCGTCAGGGACATAATCCATTTCTAATTATTTTTTTCCTTGAATTCACTTTTATGTAGGAAGCAAATATGTATATTTGAGGCCTGTAAAATCAAAGGCAGCTAAACGACTTAATGTCGTAAAATGTATTAACAATGGCTCTCTCTTGTTTAGTTAATTGAACATGCATTAGTGTTTTCATGTTATAACAAATGCAGCTAAATCTCTAACAAATTCAGTTCAAAAAAGTTAAATTTACTCTGTATTAAGTACTAATAAACGAAGTTTTATCATGTAAAATTCAGATTATTAGTAATATTCTCATTCTTTAGAAATCTGTTTTAAAATAAAGAATATCGTAGCTATACGAACAAAGTTATTTCAGATTCTCAAACCGGGAGTGTTGCTAACACTGGCCCTAGCAAGAGCAATAGTACTTTGATGGATCGGGAGGATCCGTAATGACGTGTTTAGGGCCGATTTTTGTAGTTTACCTGAATATTGGATTTAGCTGCCTTTGATTTTATACGCCTCATTTGTCTTAATCATACTTAAAGAACTTTACACGTTAGAGCCTCCCGCAAGGAGTGAAACAGCACGATTATAGTCAACGCAAATACAAAAGTCTACAACAACAGCAAATACAAAAATAATACAAAAGTCCTGCAAGATATCTGTGTGCTTATAGCGAGTTTTTTAACTTTCTCGATAGCGTAAAAGTTAACCCAATTTTGTATGCAGTTGGAACAGCGCCCCTAGCGGCAAACGTACGCAAACGATCCCATTCCATACAAATATGAACTAACTTTTACGCTATCGAGAACGTTAAAAAACTCGCACTAAGCAAACTGATAGATCTCGTAACGCAACGAACCTTTTGAATGTGAACACGGAACTAATATGGACGTACTTATTAATATCTCTTCTAACACACAATACATAGTAATACATACTAACGAAATATAAGCTTGATGATCATGTCTAAATTATGCAATTCGGTATTTCGAACACCAAAACAGTGATTGACGTTTGAATGTGTTTTTTCCAGTGCATGACAAGGTTGTATTGGTCAGGATATTACAATCTTTGGTGTCAGAAGATAATATTAGAAGACACGCCACTGGAGAGAATTGTCGTCAGCAGGGTTTGGTTGTATTACATGATTAAGATCATTGACCTATTAGATACGGTAAGAACTTTTTTTTGCTTCAGTGATGTTTCGTAATGTTTGGTTTAAGGTCTAAGGTGGCGGGTTCCCGTATCGAGGCAGACAAAGGGTAGCGTGGTAAAAGTCCCGACAAAATTTCATATTTATCATTTTGAAGATGTCGTGGCCTAAAATATAAGAAGTCCGATGCATTCGTATTTAGCGATGCACCGGTGTTTGGATCCCACAGGCGGGTACCAATTTTTCTAATGAAATACGTACCTACTTACAAAATGCTCACGATTGACTTCCACAGTGAAGGAATAACATCGTGTCATAAAAGTCAAACACGCAAAGTTATAATTTGCCTAATTACTAGTGGTAGAACCTCTTGTGAGTCCACGCGGGTAGGTACGACCACCCTGCCTATTTCTGCCGTGAAGCAGTAATGCGTTTCGGTTTGAAGGGTGGGGCAGCCGTTGTAACTATACTGATACCTTAGAGCTCATATCTAAAGCTGAGTGGCGGCATTTACGTTCTAGATGTCTATGGGCTCCGGTTACCACTTAACACCAGGTGGTTTATGCGGTCTAAGGATAAAAAAGAAATACAAAAACCATTCTTAGCTCATTTTTAATAAAGAAAAAACAATATTGTAATGAAATCAATCAGCAATATTTACTGTGAAAAAATGGAATTCTTACGCAATGAACAATTTCGGTTTAAAGGGTTTATTTATTTATTATTATTTATGTTTGTTTTGAAGTTCGTGCAATACGGCATGCATATTGTTGCGTATTACAGACTGTTTATCACGTCTGTACGGATCCATCCGAACCAATAACCTTTGCATTAGACGCCTTCAGCTCTAACACTAGGAGCAGGCTTAGGGACCCCGGTAACCGTAGGTACTCGTCGAACTCGACAAAGAGATCGACGTGCAAGCTAACCCATACGTCAGCCCGCTGAGTTTCTCGCCGGATCTTCTCAGCGGGTCGCGATTCAGATCCGGTAGTAGATTCATTCGCGAAGCAGCTGCTCTTGAGTTGAGGAGCTCGGGCAGTGGTTAGCAAATCCCACCCCTCCTGGCTGGGCCTTTACTCACCCACCTGTCCTGGTGAAACTGGCAAGGCGTTCGGGCCACCACAACTGCTTAGACATAACGTTTAACCTAATTAATGATGACTGACTTGTTCTGTTTCATGTTAAGGTCTTCTTCGTGCTTCGGAAGAAGTTCAATCAGGTGACGTTCCTCCACGTGTACCATCACTTAGGAATGTGTCTTCTTGGTTTCGTCGGAACTAAATATGTACCAGGTATTTCCTTTTTGTGTGGTCTGTTTGAACGAACTCTTTGTTAGTGCTTCGATAGACAGACGAGCATGCGTGCCATCTGATGGTAAGTGGTCACCGTGGCTCATGGATATCGACGATGCCGAGGACACAGCCAAGCCGAGTGTTTGCTACTTGCGGCATGACCATGAAGTCTTTAAATGTAAAAAAAAAATGTCCCAGACTCCAGGCCGAATTTTACTTGTGTTGCGCGATCATTCTCGTAGCTTCTTTTATCGATATGTATTTCGTAGAGGCGTAGACCCCTCTACAGGTCGTACTATGACGTAGTAATTTAATCGTATTAAAAACGGAACGAAAAAAAAAGCAGAATACAATCACTTTTTAAACTCAAAAAAAACCGACCAGATTTTCAGCTAAACCTTATTGTGTTTTTAATGTTATTATTTTCCTCATTACCGAATAAAACATCGACACTAGTGTAACAACAGGCGTCTACATTGTAAATGTACTGTCTAAAAGTGAAATAACAATTAAATATTTTTCTTTGACGTATCGCTCATAACATAACAGAGTGGTCGTAGTCGTAAATCAGTATCATTGCTGTGGGCAGAAGCTTTGCGCCAAACGAGCAAAAATTTTTTTATAAAACTTTAAATTACTATTTTTATAGGTTTTCCTGAGATACCTATAATTAAATGCCTGCTTTTACGGTTTAATCTCGCGTTTATTATTTCGACGAAAACCGTTCAGTGTTTGAAACGTCTAGTATAAATATAATAAAATTAAAATAATACACACGGGAGATGAAACCGTAAATGTAGTTATGATTAGGTACAAAATTACCTAAGCCGAGTGTATTTGTGATATGACTTTTCCCTGTTGCAGGCGGTCATGGCGTGATGCTGGGTTTCATAAACTCATTGGTGCACGCGGTGATGTACAGTTACTACCTGGTCTCGATAATCAGGCCGCTCTGGGTGCGGCAGTGGTGGAAGAAATACATAACGCAATTGCAAATCGTAAGTTTTATTACTAATGCAGCACTTACAGAAACTCCATAGGTGTTTTTTTTTATTGCTGGATGGGTGGACGAGCTCACAGCCCACCTGGTGTTAAGTGGTTACTGGAGCCCATAGACATCTACAACGTAAATGCGCCAACCACCTTGAGATATAAGTTCTAAGGTCTCAGTATAGTTACAACAGCTGCCCCACCCTTCAAACCGAAACGCATTACTGCTTCACGGCAGAAATAGGCAGGGTAGTGGTACCCACCCGCGCGGACTCACAAGAGGTCCTACCACCAGTAATGAATACGTAGGTTAAATTAAAAATGGCGGGAAATTATGATTATCAATCTAGAAAAGTATTAAAAATTGAGTCTGTTAAGAAATTGACAAACGAAAATCAGATTTCGGTGGAGTTGATTAGTAATGTAATTCAAAGAATAGATGAACTCTGGCTTTCACTTTAAGCTTCGTCTTGGTAGCGTCAGAACGGCACTTCGACAAAGCGGCGTTGTACGAAAATCCTCATAACGTGGCCGCCGCTAGTTATATCCAACCTAGGCGACAGAGCAAAGCCGCCACCGCCGGAACATGTCCTAAACAGTGGTGGATTCTGCAAAGCACTGCTCTTGCTAGGGCCGGTGTTAGCAATTTTTTCCAGGTCAAGTCCGTGAGCTCGCCTACCTGTCCGCGCGTACCTAGAATAATCTTTTAACCTACCATCAAACAGCTGTACGTTAGTTCCCAGACGAAAAAATCTATAATCTGTATCTTAGTGTAATCTTAGCATAAAATAGGTTAACAAACGTTCAAATGCATGGAGACAAATTTCATAGTGGTAAAGTAGATTACTAGACGAGAGCTGTGTCATTGCACAGAAAATTAAAAAAAAACCTAATTTCTATCGTTTGTTGTTTAAAAAAGGCCATGTATTGTTTGAATAAAGCATTTTTTTATGAATACCTATCGATTTCTCTTTTTAAATATACGATTTTGTACTTCACCTTAAACATATAACCTTAATTCTTTCCGTTTTTCTTGTTACAGTTACAATTCTTATTGCTGATCCTACACTTCGGGCACGTTCTATTCGAACCCTCGTGCGAATATCCGAAATGGGTGTCATTTGTATTCCTACCACATAATATATTTATTTTATTTTTATTCTCCGATTTTTACATTAAGGCGTACATTTTAAAGAAAAATAAAAACAAGTAGTTAAGTTACATAAATTAAGTAAATTATATTTTTAAAATGTTTGTTTTGTTTTAATCTTCTACCCTCTTTTTAGCTATTACTAGCGACCCGCCCTCACTTCGCTTCGGAAACTGTAATTTATTAATGATTTCTCCACTATTTAACGGATGTTATTATACATAAAAAACTTCCTCTTCAATTACTCTATCTATTAAAAAAAAAAAAAAACCGCACCAAAATCCGTTGCGTAGTTTTAAAGATTTAAGCATACCTACATACCACTTCGATAAAGCGGCACGACACGAGAACCCTCTCATCGTGGCCGCCGGTAACTACATTCCCGATCCTCCCGACAGAATGGAAAGCAGTCGACGTCGCCCAAAACACGTCATCTCGGATCCTCCCGATCCACTAACGGTGCTTCTAGGTACTTCAAGCACCGGTCACCGTTCTCGTCGAACCCGTCGCTTGCGACGAAGGGCTCGACGAGTAAATTAACTCTCAGACACAGCCCACTGAGTTTCTCGCCGGATCTTCTCAGTGGGTCGCGTTTCCGATCCGGTGGTAGATTCTGCGAAGCACGGCTCTTGCTAGGGTTCGTGTTAGCAACGTCATCAGGTTTGAGCCCCGTGAGCTCACCTACAAAAGTTAGGGTTACGCTGAAATAGCCTCTCAAGGCTCTCAGCTTAGGTAGGAAAAAAAAAAAACCTACATAGAGATATAGGGACAGAGAAAGCGACTTTGTTTTATACTATGTAGTGATGATTAATGGTGATGTGATGAGTGATGGTGATTAACACGTTCACAACACCTCGCCCAGCGCGATTTGATTGAGTTTCTCGCCAGGTCCAAAATTAACTATCGGTGCGCCGAGCCGTAACGTAAGTAAGTGACGATAGAAATATCAACAATGTGACCCGAGTATTATAGTTATATCATGATATTATTATCTTTTATCAAAAATAATAAAATATAAAATTATCTTCTGCATATTAATCGCAAATAATTTTGTTCCGAAATGGGAAATGCCATACACATGTAAATGCCATAAGAATCCCGCCAAGGGATCTTCCCTTGTATGATAAATATAAATGTATTTTCCAGGGTTATGGATGTATATTAAATATATGTATGTGTATAATAAAAATCTTACATTTATATCCGTTATCTGGTACCTGTAACACAAGTTCTTTACGAACTTATCACGGGGCCGGTTAACGTGGCGTGATTGTTAGTAAATATTTATTTATTATTTATTATTATATAAAATTTTAGGCAATAAATTAAGTTTTATAATTATTTATGCATGAATTTAGAAATAATATCGTAATAAACAAAGAAGGGCCCCAATGGATATCTGAAATCTGGCTTTAACGTTACTTTATATTATTTTCATAATTATGTCACACCTATTTTTACACAAGTAAAATCCTGAACCTGAACAAAAAATGTTTTGGGTTATCGCAAATAGTATCTATTTATATAAAAATGAATCTCTATTTCCCTTGGTCATAAGAAATAAAAAAATAAGAAAATTGCGCGGAAAATTAGGAAAGTCAAAAAAACATAATCACCACATGAAATTTTATAATGGAACCTTATGACCATAGATTATAGACTTAATATATTCGAGATGAGCAAGATGAGACGCTTATGACGTTTGACATAACATTGACAGAATGCTTTCTGCAAATATCCCCAAAGAGGATGTAAAAAAACTGAATATCGTTTAAAACAAATGCTTCGGTTGAGGTTGTGTTGATAAAGTACATAATAAGAGGATGTAAAAAAAAACTGAATTTCACAGTTCACGGCAAACCGTTGCTATTGGACCAATAAGCGTTGTGTGCCAATATTTCAAGGCATTTAAGTATAAAAATTAAGCTCCTGGACTGTGTTGTGCGAGCGGTTGAGGCAAATTGGCGCAATTGGTACTACCACCGGAACTGCATTCATTGGTTTGAATATAGGACATTCATTGGAAATAGACCAGATTCTAAGCATTTTTAACTCATATCCAGCTCATATACATTAATTGCTTTTAAATGACGTCATTTGTAGCTACAAAAGCTATTCAAGATAATTTTATGCCAACTTTCAAAGTAAGTAAGTATATTTAAAAACTGCAAAATACGTTGGCAGGCTTCAATTGAAATAGAGCAAGAGCCCGCGACAGCCAGACCTTCGTTATTTTATAAAAGCTGAAAGTTTCTCTGTGTATGTCTCCAACACAGGTAAGAACGACCCGCGATTATAGAGTTTCGATTGTGGTTACTTGGGCAGGTAACAGGCAGTAAAGGTATATAAAATAGTACCTTAAATTCGTTAAAGTATAAAGGTTTTTTTTTTAANTGGAAAAAGTGTCCGGCAACGGATATCATGATTTCTAAAGATATTCTGGAGTAAATATTAAAAAAAAAACCTTTATACTTTAACGAATTTAAGGTACTATTTTATATACCTTTACTGCCTGTTACCTGCCCAAGTAACCACAATCGAAACTCTATAATCGCGGGTCGTTCTTACCTGTGTTGGAGACATACACAGAGAAACTTTCAGCTTTTATAAAATAACGAAGGTCTGGCTGTCGCGGGCTCTTGGGCTAAAATGGTGTATCAATTAAAAGGGTGAAAGTACATTTGTAGCTCTATGAATTGCCAGAAGCAGCCAGAAGTGACTAGGCAATAAATAGAGAATAGGGGAATGACAGTGCTGACAAAGTACTTTGAGAGCCACGTGGTAGAACCTAATGGTTGTATTACACAATATTCAAAAATCAATATACAATATAATACAATCGGCTATAAAATATCCTATATTACATCATTTTCTCAGGTTCAGATTTGTATAAAAGAAAATTCAATAAAATCAATAATACATGATAGTCCCCCAAGTGAAGCGAGGGCGGGTCGCTAGTTATGTATAATTGACAATAGGGGTTAAAGTATTAAAGTGCCGTTTTATTGTAATAGGTACTTCAAATTGACATAGAGCCTTCATGGTTTGAGATTTTTGAGTGAAACTTTTTTCAGATGGTACCTATGAGGTTCTTTTTTGAAAAAATGTTTTGAAACATTCAGTTGCTTTTTTATTCAGCTTAAACAAGAAAGATGGATACTTCGAAAATTCGAGTGATTTTTGAATATGGGTTCCGACCCGGAACTAACGCTGCAGAAACAGCTCGCATATCAATGTTGCGTTTGGAGAAGAGTCCGCTAATGAACGCACCGTGCGATTACCGTACGCACCGTCGGAACGCGAGGAGTGAAGTTGTGGGATTTGTTTAATTTGTCTATTTAGTGTTTCTTCAGGTTTAAATGTGTAATAACGCTGGTTTATTAACTTTTTAATATCTGTGAAATCATCTCATCTCATTTTATTTTATTTCATCCCACTTGATTAATGTCTCAAATTAATCATCTTCATTTCATTTCACTCCATATTATCATTATTTATAAAAATAAGGATATACATTAAAATAAGACACGACTTAAAAGTCTTAGTTACCAGGTCATAAAATCACTTTAAAAAATTGACATTTGTCAACAAAACTGTGTGACATGTGTCACAACAGTTCACACTGCAACACAGAAATTAAAAATACATAAAAAGAAATCTAGATTATTGAACCTATTAGGGCATTAAAAGCCCTAAAAATATCTTTCTGTAGTTTATTTAAGTAATTTTTGTAAACGCACATTATTAAACAAGCAACAAACATTATAAAGAATGTCTGCTGGAGGAAGCGCTATGAGGCCTGGAGAGGCAGCATTACAGAACATGAAGCTCTTGAAAGCTGAGACTACTGTGTTCAAAGTACCAAAAATACCCAAACAGAAGTCAGAGAAGAAGAGCAAGGTTTTAGAGGAAGATGCTTATGTGGAGGCAAGTTGTGCTATATTTCTAATGATGTTCTTTTAAATCTTGAATTTTAAAACACAAAACGTAGAGAGGGACTCTGTTCCATTGTTTAATTATTTATATAATTAACAAGACATTAAAAAACAATAAAGTGTTGTTGCCATATTTTCAGGGCATAGCAAAAATTATTCAAAGAGATTTCTTCCCTGACCTAGAGAAACTGAATGCACAGAACGAATACTTGGAGGCTACAGAAAACAAAGATTATCAGAGACTTCGAGAATTAACTCAAAAGTATAGCGGGAACAGACCACCTACAGAACCATGTTAGTATACTAATATTTCACTTAGCAGTTGTTTTCAAAATAGTAAGGGGTATGAAATTATTATGTAAATAGAGTCAAAGAGTTTTACATATTGTGAGCCCGCAAGGATGGGTGTTACAATCCTGTATAGTTATGCTGCAGTAATATGTGTTCCAATTTGAAGGATCGGACATCTAGTGCAATATGATTGAGACTGACCACATGTATGAAAGTGGTAGCACATACAGCATGTATATGAGTTTTTGTTACTAATAAACTCTGAGTAGACTGTGAGCCATGTAGACATAAGCCCACCTAGTGATTGATGTTAGTAAATGTGTGTCCGAATCTTGTATTGACCAGTTTGAATTATGTATAATTATATGCTGTGATTTATTTATTGATCAGTAAATAAATATGTCTGTTAATAAATTATGAATTTGCAGAAAAACAAATAAAAAGCAAAAATGTTTAAAATAATAAAATGCAAATTGTAGAAACATAAATAAATGTAAAACAAATGAAACACAAAAAAACAGAAACTATGGTACATTGCAATTTTTTTTTATTTTTTTTTACCCTTGTAGGCAGACAAGCGTACGGCCCACCTGATGGTGAGTGGTTACCGTCGCCCATGGACTTCAGCAATGCCAGGGGCAGAGCCAAGCCGCTGCCTACCGTGCCAATAGATATATGCTGCATATAATATGCATATACAGTCAAAACCGTTTACTGCGACATCGTTTAATACAACATGCCGGTTATAATAACCTAGAAAAAGGTCCCGGCTGAATGCCATATGACCGCCTTATTAAAAATATTGCTTTCTACGACATTGGTAATAACGACATACCTCATAAAACGACCAAATTTAACTAATATTTCGGAGAATTAGATCTGTTAGAACGACCGGCTAAGCTGTATTGTAAACAATTTGAATAGATATCCACATTTGTCATCAATGGCTTTTAAAATCAGGAAAGAAAACAATAGGATTTAGTTTAGTGCAGGGTCTTTTCTAATTCTTAGAAACGAAACACGTGCATGCGGTAGTCAAAGCCCGCTTCTTCATATTATCTCTTCAGTTAGTTTGTTACTTATCTACACACAAGACACACCAAAACTTTGTGGAGCTATTCATGAAACTTTCAAAATGTCGCAAAGAAAAAGAAAACAAATTAATATTGTAGAAAAATCGCGTATTATGTAAATATATTTTTCCAATAATTCCCTATCGATTTGTTTATACTTGCACGATACACATTAAACATCACCGGTTGTTACGACTATCGGTTTTTACGACTGAATATGAGCAGTCCCTTTGATGTCGTTATAACAGATTTTGACTGTATAACCAAAAAAATTATGTCATAGAGCAGGTGGCTGGTTGTACAACTCATGTCAGATCCCTATGCAGCAAGAAGAAGAGGAAAGTCATGCTTATTAATCATAAAAAAAATTTATTGCTGATATCGGTGGACCAGCTCACAGCCCACCTGGTGTTATGTGGTTACTGAAGCCCATAGACATCTACAATGTAAATGCGCCACCCACCTTGAGATACAAGTTTTAAGGTCTCAACTATAAATGCAACAGCTGCCCCACCCTTCAAACCGAAACGCATTAGTGTTTCATGGCAGAAATTGTGCAGACTCACAAGAGGTCCTACCACCAGTAATTGCACTATGTTATATTATGTTATTGATGCTATGGCTATATTTTTTTTTATTAAATTACAGATAACACCCCAGCCACTTTTGACACGCCAAACATTGACCGGCCATGCACTCCTGCTACCAACAATGAGGATGCTCCCAGACAAACAAAAAATGCCACTAAAGACAAAACCGCAGATATTACTGATAACCACAGTTTAGGTGAATATTTTTAAATTTAAATATGGGTAAAAGGAGCAGGAGAGAGGACAGCTCCTGAATTGATAATATTTGTTTGTAATAGTTGTTTGTCTGTTGAATGTTACAGCCGAATAAATAAAAACTCCCACGGAATTACTAATTAAAATTATTTAATACGATACCTAAGGTACACTTCAATTATCACAATTCACTCGTTTCGTTTCTTCGGGAAATCCGTTTGTGGTTTCGCTTCGAATAAAATTGATTAATAACTAAATTCATATCTATAATTTTTCATTCATTTCCGATAGCACCTGTTACTTACTACTGTTAGTTAATTGTATAATAATTTTTGCCATTTCACGTTAGATGGCGTTACTAATAATTATTAATAAGCTGTGTATGTTTGTGTAAGCTTACTGACCGAAATAGCATTTCAGTTTGAGTGACTTATAGACTTTTACTTATAACATGCATTTAAAGGAAACAAGTGATTTTGAAAAGGAATTCTTAAATAGCCAATATAAAAGAACAGACAGACAAAAGTCCTATGTTTTTTTTTTATTTTTTTTATTGCTTAGATTGGTGGACGAGCTCACAGCTCACTTGGTGTTAAGTGGTTACTGGAGTCAACATAAATGCGCTACCCACCTTGAGATATAAGTTCTTAGATCTCAGTATAGTTACAACGGCTGCTCCACCCTTCAAACCGAAACGCATTACTGCTTCACGGCAGAAACAGGCGGGGTGGTGGTACCCACCAGCGTGGACTCACAAGAAGTCCTACCTGCAGTAAGTATGTAGGCTCTATGATTACTAAAACACTACTCAAATTCTAGTTTGTAACATTTGGAAGTAATTACATTAAAATGCATTTCATACTTTTACCGTCAACTTTTAATGCAAAGTTATAATATTAAGAAAAAATTCCGAACATAATTTAAAAAAAAAGTTATCTTATTTATATTTATATTTTGGAATATTTAGTATATAAATAGAACATTTAGTGTATGTATAATAATTTTGATATAGGTACATAAATATGTTTTAGAACACAACATTTTTTTTTTTATATATGTAAAAAATTCACAGATTCCTTTCTGGCCAAACACACGAGCGAGGACAACGAAAGCTACAATCGAGTTATATCGTTGGAGCAAAAGAAGCGTGCAAACAAAATAGCATCGCAGCTTCAAGCCGAGATCACGTCTGCAACACTCGCAGATGAAGCACTAGCTTTACCCTCCATAGAACAACAAGCTGATCAAACGGAAAGGCCACATGAAGTAAGACATTTGATTATTATTCTTAAGCACGGACTATACACTTCTAATAACCCCTGAAATATTTGTAAGACTAATGCCACCAGAGTTCATCTCCGAAAACTCATATCAACCACATACTAACAATTTGTATATTGCATAGTATATTTTTGTATGTTAATAATTAATTAGTTGTTTTTTTTTGTCTGTTTATGCGGGTAGGTTTAGATAGGAAGGACACTAAAGTTAAAAATTTGTTTTACCATGTATTTTTTTTTAGCAAAACGAAGTATTTCAGTATAGTAGGTACATGCATTTAAAAAAAGTTTCTAATAAAATGATTACTGTTCTTAAATATGTATGTATATGTTTTTTTTCTACCCCCGCGGACGGGCAGGGGGGCACACGGGGCTTAACCTGAGAAATCACATCTCTGGCAAGAGCAGTGCTTCGCTGTATCCACAACTGAAACTTATTTTTTTATTGCCCATGTAGGCAGACGAGCATACGGCCCACCTGATGGTGAGTGGTCACCGTTGCCCATGGACTTCAGCAATGCCAATGATCGGAATCGCGATCCACTGAGGAGATCCGTCGAGAAACTCAGTGGGTTGTGTCTCTGGGACGACACCAAATATGTCAGGAAAACCGGACGAGAGCACATATCAGTAAAATTTGTTACTACATATTTTGTTAATTATCAATTTTTGTTAATTTTCTTTTCCGTAGTTGGACACTTGGCGTTACAAAGCTCGTAATTACATAATGTACGTGCCTGACGGGGCGGAGTCCCAGCGCCCGCCGCCGAAGCCCGAACTAGTCCACCAGAACACAAGGCTAAAAGCTCAACCCTTCGACTACGCTAAGAGCAAAGAGACAATAAGCGCCATCGCGAGGAATCAGGTTTGTGTGTGTGTTGTTTTGAAACATTTATTCATTTATTCTTTTCCCCTATGAGGGCAGTAGAAATAATTAAAAAACATACTCTAACAATTGTATCATTGGTGGTAGGACCACTTGTGAGTCCGCACGGGTAGGTACCACCACCCTGCCTATTTCTGCCGTGAAGCAGTAATGCGTTTCGGTTTCAAGGGCGGGGCAGCCGTTGTAACTATACTGAGACCTTAGAACTTTATTTAAAGGTGAGTGGCGGCATTAACGTTGTAGATGTCTATGGGCTCCGGTTACCACTTAACACCAGGTGGGCCGTGAGCTCGTACCCGCTCACGAGATGCCCTACCTACTTTCGATTATCCAAATTATAATTTAGGTGGATTTCAGGTTTTTTATTACATGGTATTTATTATTCCTTCACGTTACAAAGAACTTGTTTCTTAGAATTAGCATACGTCTTCGGTATTAGATTACAGTGACTTATCGCGGATTAAAATTCTCTGACAAGTCCTCAGGTCGATGCCCTTAACGACAAACAAAAGTAATCTTTTTAATGTTTTGAAACGAAGTTCCTTATGGGACGATGCGGAGGAATACCCTAACCGGGAAAAAACGTCCGTAACGTAAGATTTTTATTAGTAATGCACACAGTATACGACTTAACTTTGTAATAACGTACAAATTAGTAATGCACACAGTGTACGATTTAACTTCGTAATAACGTACAAAAAATAATATTTTTTTTTATCATTCATTGACCACGATCTCAGAGCGTTCGTTTGCGCAATACACCAACTTTTATGCAAACAACCGTGAATGAAGTGTACCACAATAAGTTCGCACGGTACCGAATGATCGTGGGTTGTTGCGAAACCTTTCAGTTTTATTTTCTTTATACCTCGAATAGAACTTAAAATTAATATTTTTATAATAAGGAACTTCGTTCTTATTCGGTGTCCCACGACACCACACATTTTTTATTTTATTTCTATGTTTCTTTTTTATATCAGGACGCGACAGTGAACGGCAGGATAGGCGTGGACGGTAGCAGTTTGAGTTCAGAGAAGGAAGAGCGCTATCCGATACTGCAGACACCGTCCCCCCGCCCCGGCGACGGCGCGTCCCCCCTCATGACGTGGGGACACATCGAGGGGACGCCCTTCAGACTCGACGGCGGGGACACGCCGCTACCTGCGTAAGTTACACTGACCTAATTAAATAAACTTTGTTTATAGCTTAGATGGGTATTAAATGGTTACTGGAGCCCATAGACATCTACAACGTAAATGCCGCCACCCACCTTGAAATATGAGTTGTAAGGTCTCAGTATAGTTACAACGGCTGCCTCGCCCTTCCAACCGAAACGTAACTATCAAAAATTATCGGAATAAGTAATTCTTGAATATCGGTATATCTTATTTGTTTATTTCTTTGGATGTTTGGATGAGTCATGATCCAGGTGTCAGACACAACCCACTGAGTTTCTCGTCGCATCTTCTCAGCGGGTCGCGATTCCGATCCGTTAGTAGATTCATTCAAACAGCTGCTCTGAAGTTGTTAGGTCTCCCTTGCAGGTGCTCGGGTAGCTGTTAGCAAATCCCGCCCCTTCTGGCTGGCCCTTGCTCGCCCACCTGTCCTTGTGAAACTGGAAAGGCCTCCAGGCCACAAGTAAACACTCAATCATAAAAAAAGTGTGTGTGTGTGCAAGTCACACACGGTAGAAGGGAAAGTTATAGATAAGATATACTGACTATCCCACTACACACGAGCATACATATGGACAATGTTTAGTAGACGATAGTGGGGAGGCTACGAAGAGTCGCACAAAGAGGAGACCGAGAACGTCTAATGCGTTCTATCTCATTCTCTCGCCGGCTGAATCCTATACATTTATGTGTTTGTGTCTCTATGGACTATTTTTTCGTTTCATCGAGTTTGAAATCACAACGCTTCTAAAGAAGTTTCACTTAAAAAAAAATCGCAGTAGACAATGTTAATGAGGGTTTCTCCGTATTTCAGCGTGGGGGCGGGAGTGGCGTACAAGATGCTGGAAGGCGGCGCCCGGGAACGTATCGCGCTGCAGCTCGCCGAGCAACTCGCCAAGAGGAGGCGGCCCACAACCCCGAGGATACCACCGCCCTCGCCGAGGTATCTACCAACATCTATACCAATATATAAATCTACAGTGGTTTTTACGGATGTTCCGTTATAACTACTGAGCCATGCATCCGATTGACTTGAAACTTGGTATCCATGTAGAAAATACATGTACTTAATGGATAGGCTAATATTTATATAAGTGTTGGACTCCGTACACCAGTTGCGGGGGCGTTAATGATGAGAATCTTTGTGTGAGTGAGAAATAATAATGTTAATTTTAAATGCCCAGCGAAGCGGACGGGTACAGCTAGTAGTGCACAAACTTATAATTTCAGTGAAATATAGTCGAATTTCAACTACGGAGGGACCACTAGTATTTTTAAAGAAGTGGAAGTATTGTTACGCGCTGAGGTTCGAGATAAATAGAACTTCCACCGAAATACAAATTAAAACTCTTATTTAATACTTAGAACACTTCGTAATTTGCTTCTTCCGCTTCGAGTAGATCCGATTACTAACTGCATCCCTGCAACGCTTTTATAGTCGACATCCCTAGAATTATCGAGAATATNGGGGACCACTAGTATTTTTAAAGAAGTGGAAGTATTGTTACGCGCTGAGGTTCGAGATAAATAGAACTTCCACCGAAATACAAATTAAAACTCTTATTTAATACTTAGAACACTTCGTAATTTGCTTCTTCCGCTTCGAGTAGATCCGATTACTAACTGCATCCCTGCAACGCTTTTATAGTCGACATCCCTAGAATTATCGAGAATATTACCGGCAGGTCGAGAAGTTTCGATGTGTGTTTCCGCTATTTGATAATAGATGGCGTTGCACTTCACGAGCGTTCTCGAGCTTCTGCTATTCGACGATAGATGGCGTTACTACTTTTTCTCCCGCTGTACAGGGAAGAAAGTAACTTTTCCTACCTGTGTACTTTCCTTCTCCGCCATTGTTGTGCTCGGGTAATTTTCAATATTGTATTTAGTGTAAAAGTGAAATAAACAAAAGGCAATCAAAAATAATGAAGTATTAAACAAAGATGAGTTCATCAGACAGTTCTTATTCAATTAGTAGTAGTTTATTTAAAAATTAAAAAACAGTTAAATTGTTTTTTTATGAGTATGGGGGGGCTCCGCCCCCCTACCCCCATACCAGGGCTTCGCCCCTGGACCCCGGCTCGGTGCTCCACGAACTTTCTATTCGGCCTGGTAGGAGAAAAAAATTGTATGTGCACCGCGGGAAAAAAGTAGGACATCTCATCCCGCGTGTAAAATTGTCACAAGTAGGACGAAATGTCCTACTTTTCTCCCTTGGTGCACAATGTACTATTTTAATATTGAATTATCTTCGTTCCTTAATAAGTATACCAAATTTCGAGTTAATCCGAAGATTCCGTTACAAACATACATACGTCTGAAGTTAATAAAAGCGTATTAATAAAATTCCTTTGTTGTCTAGTTTCCGAACGAGCACCGAGCGCCTGGCCAGCATGTCGCCGGCGGCCAGGAAATTAGCCGCGAAACATTTACTAACACCGAGACTCAAGCTGACGCCAAACGACATGGGAATTTTATCGCACGCGGCAACACCGAAACGAACACCGACACGGCGACCGTTAGTGGCAACACCGACCACGAATAAGAACACGGCAACATCGACCCGTCCTTCCGACTCTGGCAACGTGAACAACAGCAGTACTGTGATAGAAAATAATCTCACCGACAACTTGCTGCAGATTAATGTGTGCAAAAGGAATAGATTAAAAGCTAAAGACTTCTTCGAATAATCATTCGTTAGAGTTAATTAAAATATATTTATACTGATTTTATTTGTATTATTTTAACATATATTTTTCTACGAGAGTCCACCACGCATCAAAGGCAATTAGTAAATTTGTACAGTGTCCACTTTATTTTAAATAACAAATGATAATAAGACACGCGTTATTATGTATAGCATTTAACACATTAATCCATAAAACTTTAAGTAAAAGATGGGGCTCGTGAAAAAGTAGAAACTTTTTTTTTCTGCAAGTTCCCAGAAAGAAGAAATTGTGATTAAAAAAAAAAGCATTAAATCGTAAAAAATGTGGGGTGCTATTTAAGATGTTTTATAATGTCTTTACTTTACCAATATCTTTCAATAAAATAATTGACATAATAATATTAAAAATAAATATAAAGTACAAAAATAATATTAAAAAAAAAAAGAAAAATAAAGAAAAAGAAAAAAAATTTGGATGTTATTATACGCCTTTTTTTCTTCTACTTATTTGCCGGTTGGTCTGACAGCACGAGAGCGTCATGCCGTTTGCCGTCGCGGCACGTAGTTCTATTTGCTGTGTGCCGTTAGATGTTATTTTATATTCATGATTTTAAACGTCTAATTACTTAACATACACAACAAATGTTTCCAAGAAAGCAATTCTTGGGGTAGGTACAGAAGTGCTTTTAAATTTTTTGAAAGCTAACCTTTGCCGATTTTCTTCATACCAATTCCGATTTGTGGAGTCTTAAATGAGTCGTCTATTATCAAAGGTGGCAATCTGTGCATTTGGACAAAAAATTTTTATTGATATGTCAATTCAGATTGATTTGAATATAACGTCTCCTTCAAAGAATACGGTTCAAAACCTGCATTAAATAAAGGTTAATAGTTAACCTGTTATTTATCTAAGATGTCGTTCCGAAGAGTTTTGTGACTGCCAATGGAATACAAAGTCAATAATTCGTTTTTCTGATTTACCAATCATTGTCCAAAAGTCAGATTGCCGGCTTTGATAATAGACGACTCAAATATACCTACGTAAATGTTGAAAGTGAAATGCCGCAACACGAGTCAAAAACGGCGGGAGTTAATTAATAGAGTTATCGACGAATAACCTTATCACTATCACGAAATAAATACTTGTTTATAGAGAAAAGCGACAACCGTGCATTAAAAAAAAACGCAGTTTACCATTTTATGTCATAAATTTTATTTCACTTAAACAATTATTGTCATTACATATTAACTATTATACATACTATAAAAATCTTAACGATTCAAACTAATTGAATATGTAATTTCGAAAAGGGCACATGTCGCATATTTTGTCAAATACGTTTTTTTCATATACATGTAGTTTTGAGGCTTACCTACACCCATTTTATAATAATTCCAGTAATTTTCAATTGCTACCGTTGTAAACGCAACGTTGGGCATCCCCCTGCCCGTTGGACCGATGACTTGCGGCGATATGCTGGGAGAGATTGGATGCGGAAGGCGGAGGATCGTTCATTGTGGCGGACTATGGGAGAGGCCTACATCCAGCAGTGGTGAAATACAGGCTGATGATGATGATGACTAAAATATATCTCAAAAGTTAATATTTTAAATTTTACACTGCTTTAGAAAATAATCAGTTTTTTTCATTTCCTGAACATTTTACATTTTCAGAGATGTGCCCTTTTCGAAATTGCATATTCAATTATGTCCGTAACATTACCGTACTTACGTACGTTTTTTGTTTAAGTTTATCAACATAAACTTGTCCGTGAAGTTATTTTAAAAGCATAGTAAATTATACCAATATAACTATCCAATAGTAATTATTACTATACTTATTAAAAAAACTAATTGTATCTCAAATAGGAATTGCTCAGTATAAAAACACTTAACACGAACATATTTCACTAACATCTATTTATCTAAATTTTTGTCCTAAGCAAAGGAAAGGCATATACTAAATAAAGACGTGGTCAGAGCCCACAGCTCACCTATATAGACATTACAACATGAATACCACCACCGGTTTTGAGGTATAAGGTCTTGAGTCTTTATTATATAGCATGACAGCTGATCCATCCTACAAGCCGAAACTTACCACTTGCATCGCAGCAGAAATAGACAAGATGGCGATACCTACCCCTGCGAGCTCCCAATACACGTACCGCCAGTAAATTATATTTGCGGATGAATCGTGGAAGTCATACGTGAACATTTGTTAAGTACGTATTTCATTCGAAATACCTATTGGTACTTTGATTGCCGGCTTCGAAAACCGGCACGACCGCATCGCTCGATACGAACGCACCGGGCGACTAATCTTTTAGGCCGCGACGACTTCAAAGTTAATTATATATCACGAATCTTTAAAATAGCAGTTCCAAAACTGTTCTGTACCACGGCGTCGGCTCCTGTGGCTTATAATATTCAGAGTTGATCTTAGGCTTAGTGTCCGATGTAAGGTCCTCCACGAAAATATTCACGTATGAATTCCTAACGCCGAATCTGAAGAACGCCAAAAACGGGAAGTATCTCATTAGGAACAAGCTGAATTTGAAATTGGCGTTGAAATACCAACGACCAATGAACGTGGTATAGAGGCACATGTATATGTTGAAGCACGCCAGTTTATATTTCGATTTGAGNATCTTAGGCTTAGTGTCCGATGTAAGGTCCTCCACGAAAATATTCACGTATGAATTCCTAACGCCGAATCTGAAGAACGCCAAAAACGGGAAGTATCTCATTAGGAACAAGCTGAATTTGAAATTGGCGTTGAAATACCAACGACCAATGAACGTGGTATAGAGGCACATGTATATGTTGAAGCACGCCAGTTTATATTTCGATTTGAGTCCGAGCTGTTTGTAGGCCGGTGCGGTCTCGATCGTGTTGTAGTCGTTGTAGTAGAGGAGACGCGGCGCCCGTTCCGGGAGACCATCGACGGCTGGTTGGCTCATCAGCAGCGACGAGTCTACACCTGGGATTTTACAAAAATCCGCCGTTACACCCAAGTCTCAGAGTATAAGCACATATGAGGCCGTCAGCGCAAAAGTGTCATAAGCTTACCATAGTTAGTAGTATGGAGATAACAGGGCTTTTTTATTGCTTAAATGGGCGGATGAGCTCACAGCCCACCTGGTGTTAAGTGGTTACTGGAGACCATAGACATCTACGACGTAAATGTGCCACCTACCTTGAGATATAAGTTCTAAGGTCTCAAGTATAGTTACAACGACTGCCCCACACTTCAAACCGAAACGCATTACTGCTTCATGGCAGAAATAGGCAGTAGGTAGTACGGACTCACAAGAGGTCCTACCACCAGTGTTAGTGGATTTACTTATACACTGCTTCGCAGGCAAAAACAATACGAGCAAACATAATGTTTACAAAGCCATTTGTTATCTATGGGTGAAACTAGGGATAGGCCGGTTTTGCATCAAAATTTATGATGTTTTAAATAATGTAATACGTAAGCACGAATATGAAAAATTGTGGGTTAGGCCACTTTTGCGCTGTCGGCCTCATTATATACACAGCGTTAATGGCTCGCTATTGAAAAATACCAGTTTATCACCTTTTATATGTTAAAAATACGAGCGTGTTGCTGTACGAAAATCTCAGCTGAAATGCCAAGGGCAAATGTGAGAATTTGTTTTAAGCTTTTACGATTATCTACACTTACAGTTCCCGATTTAAGATCTTGGTAGGAACACATTAAATAATAGTGTGTATAAAGCTAATTTAATCAATCTAATATAATATACATATATTTGAAAGTGGCAAATAGCACTTGGTGTTGGGTCCAAAAAGAAAAAAATACATAATAATATATCGAGGGGTAAAAAGTTATTTGCTTTATGTGACATTTCGCTTAATACGCAATTGCCTCTTTCCAAAGGTCGATGGGCCATTGCCGCCCGGTACTGTACCGACATACTTACCAACCTTCGACATGTCGCACACAAGAAAATGACCTTACGCGACTAACACTTACCGGTATCAAGGGATTTCCCTTTTAAATGCTTCCTCAATTTCTGTTGTAGCTCTATCCTGTCGCGCTCCGTGTAGATGTACCCCGGGACGTCGGCCAAGTATCGGCATCCGTACATGTTGGCTTCGAGGTCGACTGTAGGGTTGATGCACCACATACCGTCGAGCATGACGCGGGCCATATGCTCGAAATACTCGGGCGCATTCTCCAGACACGGCGTGTAAACTCGGTTCAATAGCAATTGGCATACTTCGCGAGTCTCCTCTATTGTTTCACGGCAAATGTTGTACCTAAAAGAGCGTTTCGCTTTAAGGATACGGAGCCAAGGCTATGTTTGGGGCGGCTTAGAGCGGTCGTAAAAGATGACTGTGACGTGCGTACTACAATCTCCGACCGGTGTGCTAATGGCGGTCGAGTGAAACCCCACAGGCTGTCATCACCCTATCGTTTTGTTTTTAGATGGGTGGACATACTAACGGGTCATTTGGTGTTATCGTAGCCCATAAACGCCAAAAAAGCAAATGCCACTACCCAACTTGAGACATGATTACCTACTGGTGGTAGGACCTCTTGTGAGTCCGTACGGGTAAGTACCACCCTGCCTATTTCTGCCGTGAAGCAACAATGCGTTTCGGGTTAAAGGTTGGGGCAGCCGTTGTAACTATACTGAGACCTTAGAACTTATTCAAGGTGGGTGGCGCATTTACGTTGTAGATGTCTATTGGCTCCAGTAACCACTTAACACCAGGTGGGTTGTGAGCTCGTCCACATATCAAAGCAATAAAAAAAATGATTTCTAAGCCTCGGTTTTGCAGTACAATGCCGGCCCCACTCTCCAAACCGAAACACATTACATTGCTTCACGGCAGAAATAGGCAAGGTACGAGCTCACAAAACGCTCCACCACCTGTATAATTTCATTACCAGTAGCATTTATGAGTTTTTCTCGCCTTTATTATTTCCATTTTACAATTTCCTATAATTTCGAATACCTTACAGTTTGTGTGGCCACAGAAACCGGTCTTGTTCGCCATAATTAGAATATTGTGTTCACTGTTCTCTTACAAGCTACTAGTGCTCAATCAATGTTAAAGTTAAGTAGTACTTTGTCCAGATTTTATAATACCACAGTACTTAGAGTGAATTATGTATTATGTACGGTGTTCCTGTATATGAAATTATATACGGCCTTGTATGTTATTCCTAATTAATATACCTACGTCATTCAACAAATAACTTCCACTTCAGGGTTATCATTTAAACAGTGTTTATTCAGAACTTAATTATTGCGACACAAATCATTTATGTAAAACGTTTACGCCTCAAAAAACGTGTGTCATGTAAAAATGTTTATAGATTCACCTGTCATCCAGTCCTATCATGTATCCTATGACCCTCCAGAAGTGATTGTAAGCTTGCCAGTCGCCGTCGCCCAGCTGCCTTATGCCAAAGAAGTCGGGTTTTAGTACCGAGAATCCGATGAAGCCGAATTGCGTGAGAGCGATGTCTCTCTGCGATACCACTCCGGTTCCTTTAGCGTTTGAGGCTAATGATGCTTTGACGTGGCGACTCCTCACTGCGTACAGTGACCTCCAGGACCTGAAGGTACGAAGCGTATTGTAGTTCTTAACATCAAAGGGGTCTATTTAAGAACATTTATTTCTTTGATGATGTGAGAGAGAAGTTGAAAAGCGCGCATTGGGGATGGTATGGACTTGTGATGAGACGAATTGATAACGAGGTTGTTAAGAGAGTTTTAACTATGAATGTGGAAGGCTTTAGAGGAAGGTAGACCTAAGAAAACATGGATGGATTGCGTGAAAAACGATATGTGTAAGAAAGCAGTGAGTGAAGAAATTGTATATGATAGACGAGTATGGAAAGAAAAAACATGTTGAGCCGACCCCAGGTGTCTGGGAGAAGGGCATGAGGATGATGAAACCGCTGCTGGAAGTGTGCTCCTCCTTCAGAAACGATACACTTACGCCAACGAGTAATTTACTAATCCAAATATTTTTAAACAAAATTGAGTTCAGTTTTCGCCCTTATTTTCCATTGTCTTCTACCGAATGAAAACGGCGGCGATGAAGTGGCAATTTGAGTTATTTGAGGTAATCGAAAAATAAAGATTTCGGCTGGATCTATATCTCGTGAATAAGGTGGGTTGCTCGTATTTGTCAAGTTTTTGGCGAAAAATTCGTTGATAATAACGGCCTTATGCGAAGGCGCATGGTCGTGATGCAAAATGCAAGAATGTTCGTTCTTAACAACGAAAATCTTAATAATTCCGTTATGGCTTGTTTTAAACAAGTTTTTTTTTATTATTCTATTACATGTGATATTTACTACAGCATATTACATTGAACATAAGAAATTATTATTTCGCCGTTAAAGGCTCGAAGGCTCAAGGCTGTTGGCTTAATTTAGCTGAGTTTTTGCACAAATCTGGCCTCTTTAGTCGATTTGTTCTCGTAATCTCTTCTGCACAACGTTCAAATGATTTTACTTATTCTTTATTTGTCGTTTGACCTTCCGGGAAGGATTCCGAGTGCACACCAAGGCGATATTAAATAAAAAAAACAATCAACTTTGACTTTTGATCGACTTTGACGTGGTTTTTTCCGGTTTTGGTTCAGTTGGAAGGCGCCACTCCGAATCTTGTCGACTAATTAATTGGCTTATCAAATTCGTAAACCCACGTCTCGTCAGCAATAACAATGCGTTTTATTGAATGTTCGGCCGTAATTAAGACAAAATTCAGGTCTCTTGGGACTAGCCGAGCGCAACAAGATGTCTCATACCCAAGTCATTATTTAAAATGGTACGAGTCGACTCGTGAGACAAATAAAGTTCTGAAAGAAATGAGGATTTCCTGTCACAATTTTTTTCACTATTGCGATGTTAACTTTAGATGCAGACGTCAATGGCCTATCAGAGCGAGGCCAATCATCCACCACATCTCGACAGCTTTTGAACCCTTTGTATCGCATATAAGAACGTGTATTTACATGAGCCTTCTGCAGCATTTTCAGTAACTCCGAACACGAAATACCGTTGGCCGTGCAAAATTTAAGACAAACTCTTTGTTTGATGTTTTTTGCCCATTATAAAATTTGTAATACACACTAGATATGATATAAAAAAACAGTACTAAATTTAATGTTATAACAAATACAACTTAAACATCGCGCTAAAAATGAAAGACAGTTGTACCGACCTAACAAAAACAAAAGAAAAAAATATTTTGAAACCATAAACAAATAATCTATTCCCGATACTTTTTTAATACATATTTTCTAGGAATCTCTTCGATTTTCGCAAGCTGTGGTGATAATTAAAATCATATTTACGGCTTTATCTTGCTTTTATTGTTGCCCACATTTGGAATAGTACTTTACATTTCTCTTGGACACAGACACAATCGTCGGTTATCGAACGGTAATACGAAATGATGTTCTAGGCAATCTGAACTTCCTGCCAACAGTTGATTCAAACAAACGGGAAGCACATTGTTAAGCTTCAATGAAGAGCGACTCAATTCGACGTTCCCAAAGACAGATCACAATCGAAACTATTTAAAAATGTGTTTTTCCAAAATAACTCCGTACATCACCTGATTTGTAATGTCTATTTGCTTTTTATTTAAGAATTTAGATTAAACCGCCATTTTTTTCTTTTTTTCATTATGTCTAAAATTGACGAAAATTGAAGAAAGCACATTAATGATTTTTAATAAATAAAGGATGGTTATAAAGATTTCAGAAAACAGCAGTGTTGTTGGTCCATAGCGTTAGTGGTGTCAATAAGGCACAGTAAAAACTTACCTCTACCGTTAACGAGTTACGAGTGTTCGTACTATTATCGATGAATATAAAACATGGTGGAACATCACTAGATGCATTCCGCCTCCTTGCGTCGATAATCCTCAATCCTGAGGGTCGCGGCCTCATGAGGCTTTCTTGGTAAAATACGCATGGTGGGTTCCCGCGTCCTTCCACGTTAGTGATTTTGGAAGAGATTTAGCTCTTCAAGGCCGCTGAAGCCTTATTTGGGCCCGGCTAATTAACCGACGCCAGGCATTCGGCGTTGACTGTTTTACGGTTGAAAGGTCGAACTCTAACTCAAGCCCTCCTCTTTTCTCATCCGGGCTTGGGATGCATTATAAAAGTAATATTTACAAATGGTAGGACCTCTTGAGAGTTCGCGCGGGTAGGTACCACCACCCTGCCTATTTCTGCCGTGAAGCAGTAATGCGTTTCGGTTTGAAGGGTGGGGCAGCCGTTGTAACTTGAGACCTTAGAACTTATATCTCAAGGTGGACGGCGCATTTACGTTGTAGATGTCTATGAGCTCGAGTAACCACTTAACACCAAGTGGGCTGTGAGCTCGTCCACCCATCTAAGCAATAAAAAAAAACATTATAAAAGTAATGAATGCTTCTCTCGTCTTACATGCTTCCGGGCTTCAGTTCGTGTTCGAACCAGGAGATCGTGTGCAGAAGCGTGGACAGATACCGTTTGTAGGCTGTGAACACGGAGCTGGAGCGTCGCGTGCCGACCAGGACACGGAGTATAGAAGGCACCGAGAGAACAGCCACTAGACCCTGTAGCATGGACGACGAGAACGAATAGCTGTTCTCGTCGTAGAACTTCCGCGCCCTGGACACAAGAATATTAATTTATTTATTTCATTTACTTCAGATTTTTCATCCATATTACACTCATTAACATTTCATTTATACTAGAATCAAATAAAAATTATAACTACAATCTCGGACTAAAACAAAAGCAACAATAATAATAATAATAAAAACAAAAAATCAAATAATAATAATAAAACAACAACTCAAAATTAACATCAAAACTATCTTAACCTAAAGGCTGGTATGGATCCAAAGTGCTGAACATGAAAATCCAACTAAAAGATAGAAAATAAATTTTAATAAATTTGAATTAAAAATAGTGTAAGCAAAAATTATTTTATTTAAAGAAAGCGTCATTTTTTAGTTCAATTTCAATTTTTTTAATATTTTTTAAAAATATTGAATTGCCATCGGTCCTTAATAAGTATATCAAATTTCGAGTTAATCCGACGTTTTGAAGGGGGTCAAAATCATGTTCAAAGATTCGGTTACACCAGCGCGGCAGCGGTCGGGAAACTTTTTTAATTATTATAGCCCCCGTGATAATTTTGTAAAGAAAACAATAACTAAAAATTTAACGATTTTAACGAAATTTCACTTCAATATATACTTTTTACTCACAAAAGTTTCATTTTTAACCCACAAATTTTCATTTTACCCCATTTGGGGTAATTTACCCCGGTTCCCCGATCGCTGCGTTACACTAACATACATACGTCTGAAGCTAATAAAAGCGTATTAAAAAGATGGATTTTATTCTCAATTTTTATTGGATAATGATCCTCACAGTCTTTGAAACTGGAAAACAATAGCTTTGCGGCAGAAATAAGCGGGATCGCAGCACGCCCTACCAGTAAGTAATGTCTATCGCAGTATGCGGGTATAATTCTCAGAGAACGCGATTCCCCATAGACGATCACCACACGTGGTGTAGTGACTAAATCTACGTATTAAAATACTATGTATGCAAATTCGTGAGAGTTATAACACATTAATTCCATTGTGTTATTGCATTGCATCATTCCGTGAATGGTCCCTAGTGAATGAAAATATATGCATAAATAATAAAGCATGCATGTTATTATGCAAATAGTCTAGCTTCATTACGCATTATGTGTATTAAACAGTTTCGTAATGTTAGATATTTTTAATATGTTACTAATGGTATGTACATTTTTTTATTTCTTGCTTTATCAGGCAGTCGAGCATGCGGCCCACCTGATGATAAGCGGTTACGGTCGCTCATGGACGTCAGTAATACCAGGCTTCTGTATAGTTGCAAAAATGTCGTTTAAACCAAATTGCCTTTAACCATCGATTAGTCTTGTCGACATGGCGTTGTTTAAATGATAATAATCCGGCATGTACTACGAATAAATTTATTCGGAGGGCAGGTACCAGTAGGTAATACAAAGAGCTAAACAATGAAGTAACGAAATTACACGTACTTAGAAACAAAATTAAGAGTCACTATATACATACAGAGATGAAACTGACAGAGAGTGAGAGTGAGAGAGAGAGAGAGAGAGAGAGAAAGCGAGGGAGAGAGGGACTTTATTATGCACCAAAACAATTAAAATTGAAAATTAGTGCTTAGACAAATACAAATTGTACAATACGCGGTCTTATTGCTAAAACCATCTCTTCCAGATAGCCGATTTTACATTAGAAGATTCAGTAAAAGATACGGCAGATCCATATGTCGCGGTGTGCATAATACACAATTTACTGGTGGTAGGACCTCTTGTGAGTCCGCTCGGGTAGGTACCACCACCCCCCTTATTTCTGCCGTGAAGCAGTAATGCGTTTTGGTTTGAAGGGTGGGGTAGCCGTTGTAACTATGCTGAGACCTTAGAACTTATATCTCAAGGTGGGTGGCGCATTATGTAGATGTCTATGGGCTCCAGTAACTACTTAACACCAGGTGAGCTGTGAGCTTGTCTACCCACCTAAGCAAAAAAAAAAATATCTGAATAATATTCAGTAGACAAAAATAAAACAAATTACCTAATTAATTAATTAATTCACTTCGGACGCTATGTAATCTATTCATTTTTTTTTATCTTTTGACAGGATTTTATAAAACTTGACGTTTGTAATGCCTTCGTAAACATAATGATTATTCCGATACCAAAATGAGACAAAAGATGCTTCTTTGATATCAACCAAGGAAATTTGCAAGACATTTCTTTTGCTTGGTAATTAAAGGGACAGCTGCGCCAATATCCACACAGTTATTATGCGAAAATTACGCCGTATAATCTGATGTTCAACCAATGGCGGATCCAGGGGGAGGGTCATGGGGGTCATGACCACCCCCTGAGCTGGGTCCAGGACTTAGGTGGACCACTAATTGAATATAATGATTTTATTTATATATTTTGTCACCATACAGATTTTATGTAACTACATACCTTCAATATTTAATTAATTTAATATAATATAATAACTTTGTATAATGGTAAACGTTTGGGAACCAACGCATCTAAATTTGACTATGTGACCCCCTCCTGGCGCCAAAACTGGATCCGCCCTTGTGTTCGACTTACTGGTTAAATTGTTTTTCGTCGAACCATTCCGGTAGCTCCATCACCAGTTCTTCAGGCTTAACATCATCGGAGGGTTGCTCGCTGGCTTCCTTAGTCAGGAGCTGGTTTACGAACTCCTCCGCTGTTGACAATTAATTAATACAAATTAACATCCAAAAGTTATGTAGTAATTAATCGCAGCTGCAGTTGGAATATTTCCTTAAGGTAAACGTGATGACAAATAACAACAAAAATTGTAACAGTAGTTATAAATACTTTATGAACAGATATGAGTGGAAGGGTTATTTTTATATCCTGAAAAGCACCTCACGCTTTTTTTACAATAAATTAATTTTTTCTTACACTATTTTTTTAATTCAAATTTATTAAAATTTATAATATTTTCTATTTTTTAGTTGGATTTTCTATAAAAGCGTATTTTTTCGGTTTTTTTTAAATTTTTTTTTTTTTTTTTTTTTTTTTCATGTGTGNAATATCTAATTGTCATCTGTCCTTAATAAGTATGCTAAATTTTAAGTTAATCCGACGTTTTGAAGGGGGTCAAAATCATGTTCAAAGATTCCGTAGCATACATACTAACATACATACGTACTGAATACTGAAGCTAATAAAAGCGTATTAAAATGGGATGACATTGAATCGATAAAGGACTCACTCCATTATCCTTTGTTAATGGGAATTAGAAGAAGATGAAGGTAGTGAGTATTTTGGACCGTATAGACGTATGGCTGACCAAAAAGTTAAACGATAGGTTCTACCGGGCTCTCGCAGGGCCTGATGTGAACCGATTGGCTTCCGTGGCCTGGTTACGATTGGCTTGACTTTGCTTATGCCCGTACCATCGATCTCCCAGTTACTTATGTGATTAAGATAATAATAATAATAATAAAGACAGCAGAGAATCTTCACTAATTGGGTCGTTTTCAAATTTGGGGCCAAAAGCGAGTTATTTAATTCTCATAACCTTAATGTTACCGTAATTATAAGTACAGTAAATTTGTTGTCATGACAACAGGCACGTGCTCCTATAACTATATATACGTAAACACTGCTAAATTAAGAGTTATATATTAAAAACTACTCCAAATCTCATCTCATGCGTATCACTGGGTCGAAATTCAAATTCTAACTCGTTTGCTATTTTTCCAGTAACATGTGTTGAAATTCGGCAATTTTATTTAATAATTCAATAATAAAGGGAAACTAACTGGATATTAGAACATTATTAAAAACAAAAGAAGTACGATTTGTAAGCTTTAAAAAAAATATCCTATTTAAATTGTTATCCGTGTTGGCGTCATCAAATGCGTAAAATGGAACATATAAATCAATATTATATAATATTATCAATAAATGAGTGATTGACTTGATTGTGACGAAGCATTCTTTAATCTGAACATGCCTAAATCTAAAAAAATAGAGAATTAGAGAATGTAATTAAATTAAATTCATGAAATCGTTACTTTTTTGGCCGCAAATTTGAAAACGACCCAATTGTGCTGAGGGGTTGTATGATTATATATTAATCAACTATGGGATCATGGCTACTTTCATGGAGTTTCTGCAATCGTCCCTGGTGGTGACGTCACCACATTTTCTAAAACTATCTTGACACAGCCATCCTGCCATGTCCATAGATTTAACTCAGGAAAGTGATTGTAATACTGTGCACTAAAACCAAAGTAGAGATGTAGAGAACGCGTAGCCAGAAAGAATTTAAGATAAGAAGCGTATTAAAGAAATCATTTTACTAAAATCGGCTAGGAAGATTCTGACATCTCAACGATTAAAAATTCAGAGGAGATACTCTTTCCCCACATATTTTTTACGGTGTTCTTGAACGTTGACGTCATTGTACATAATAGAACATTCTGTACGATATGAGGTTAAATAGGAATCTGAACTATTTTTACTTAAAGGAAAGAGAGTGAGAGAGAGAGTATCCTTTATTGTACACAAAAATAAACACAAGCGCAAAACATTAAATACAAAAGCCTATCGCAAAGAGCGACCTCTTTCTAAGGTGGACAAAAATCAATTCAGGAAAGAATTTAACCGCGATGTGCTTATCGATTGAAAAAAATTTATTTTACACTTAGCATCATCTTATTAAGACAGTACAAAATATCCGTCAGCACGCGAATTACGATAATTAATCACAATATTATCTACAACAGACATGTAGGCATACTTTGATAATGGCGATATGTAGATAAAGGATTTATTGACGTTCGCGCGAAATAATTATAACTAGAGGTCCCGCAGTAGTCGAAATTCGACTATAATTAATTGGAATTGTAAGTTTGTACACTATTATGATTGTATTATATACTTCTATAATCACAAATCTCTCCAAAACTCCACTATAAAAAATATTAACAAAGACAAACAATCCTTAATCTATTCTCAATTTGACCACAAACGTCAAGAACAAAAGTTTGACAATAAATAGTATGCATGCGGGTGTGCGTCAAATACATGGTATGTAGTGTGTGTAATGTTTTCTTTATCGATTTAATGTATCTTTTATGCATTATTTAAAAAAAATATTAGTATTGTGCACTTCTTCTCTATATTCTCTATAAGTGTGGAAAATATCATACTCCTCCGTCCGCGCAATTTTCGTAAAAAGGGATACAAAGTTTTTGCTTCACGTATTAATATATAGATAATCGTAGACAAATCACTCAGGGTCATCTGGCCTCTCCTGGCGTCAACAAGCCAATCTACATAATATACATAAAAGATATTGACGTAACTCGTCTAAGAATCAATAAACGCTTGACATATTACTACTAATTTAAACAACAATTCTCTACAACTTACTTCATGCCTTTTATTCCAAGCACTAATATATATTATTATTAATACATATCAATAATAATACATATTATTATTAATACATATCAATAATAATACATATTATTATTAATACACATTAATAATTTGGAGTAATAAAACCTTGAGATATAAGTTCTAAGGTCTCAGTATAGTTACAACGGCTGCCCCACCTTTCAAACCGAAAAGCATTACTGCTTCAGGGCAGAAATAGGCAGGACGGTGGTACCTACCCGTGTGAACTCACAAGAGGTCCTACCACCTGTAATTACGCAAATTATAATTTTGTGGGTTTGAATTTGCTCGAGTACCAAGATTCAGAACAACCACAGATCCGACTTGTCTGAGAAGTGTCGTTATGATGCTCTTAAGGGTATTAAGGGTATATTGAACCCAATTCATTATGTTGGTTCAGCGAGCGAACATTGAACGGATAAAGAGCAATGCCCTTTAAAATATTTCAGTGCAAAGCTATCGGACCATAATTGAAACGGTCATGTTGGTTAGTTTCATTTAGTTCTTTTATAAAACCGAGAAAGTTATGTTTAGAACATAGTAAAAATATAAGGTACGCGATTTTGAGACCCTCGTCGCGAAATCTCGCATAAGAATTTTTTACTTATTTAAAAAAAAAAAAAAATAAAAAAAAAAAAGCCCGCTGAGTTTGTTTCGCCGGTTCTTCTCAGGACTGTGGCTTTTTTTGGAACCGGTGGTAGAGTTAATATTGTTATTTATATTTTGACATTTAACAAGTGTGTTATATTGGCATCTAAGTTGAAATAAATGATATGGCATCTAAGTTGAAATGATTTTTACTGGTGGTAGGACCTCTTGTGAGTCCGCACGGGTAGGTACCACCGCCCCGCCTATTTCTGCCGTGAAGCACTAATGCGTTTCGGTTTGAAGGGTGGGGCAGCCGTTGTGACTATACTGAGACCTTAGAACTATATCTCAAGGTGTGTGGCGCATTTACGTTGTAGATGTCTATGGGCTCCAGTAACCACTTGGCAACAGGTGGGCTGTGAGCTCGTCCACACAACTAAGCAATAAAAAAAAAAAAAAACTTTGGAAATTTAATTTGAAAATCAAAATTGTACACAACAAATTGAGAGAAAATAATTGTGCCACTTAGTGACATCAATACTGTTGTTGTTATGCTCGGAGTCTATAACTATAGGCACTATTGTATTGTTTACAGCCAATTTGATATTGGACGATTTGCTTCAGATATAGAACTTTAAGTGGAAATAACTCTGATAATATGGAAGGGAAGCTTAGGGAAGTAGCAACAGGAGCTCAGGTGCCGGTGGCTTCGAATGAATTATCGGATCCTCTTGACTAGAGAAACTGTATTCTACAATACCAATTCNGGAGTCTATAACTATAGGCACTATTGTATTGTTTACAGCCAATTTGATATTGGACGATTTGCTTCAGATATAGAACTTTAAGTGGAAATAACTCTGATAATATGGAAGGGAAGCTTAGGGAAGTAGCAACAGGAGCTCAGGTGCCGGTGGCTTCGAATGAATTATCGGATCCTCTTGACTAGAGAAACTGTATTCTACAATACCAATTCATAATTTAAAACACATACATAGGATCTAGTCACTAAATCTATACATATAAATAAAATTGGAGCGTCTGTTTGTAATATTGAAATAGCCGCTTTTTACTACATGCATATGAATATATACATATATACGGTACATACACCAAAATAACATTTTTTACAATTTTTGTATGTCTGTCTGTCTGTCTGTCTGTTTGTTCCGGCTAATTTCTGGAACGGCTGGACCGATTTTGACAGAACTTTCACTGACAGGTAGCTGATGATATAAGGAGTAACTTAGGCTACTTTTTTTAGACTAGCTTCGCCCCGCGGCGTCATCCGCGATACGACAATAACCGCGGGTAACATCGCGGGGCTTAACTATTCAATAATATTTAATGTTTCCGAAGCGAAGCGAGGGCGGGTCGCTAGTTAAGAAATATAACTCTATTTTTACATTAAAAAAAAAATCACAGTCAAAAAGCAAACAAACGAATCACAAAATAAACAGTCATTATTCTTATATCTTTATTTGATAACCTTCTCTTTGTGATATCGATGTCACACCTTGTTTTTTACTGCGCTGTTGTAATTATCGAAATTATGCTATTCATCCGACAGATATTTCATTGTCGATAACCACAGCATACCCTAGTTATCTGCTGTTGACCGCACGCACATAACTAGGGTATTAATTGTATTGTTTACAGCCAACTTGATATTGTGCGATTTGCTTCAGATATAGAACTTTAGGTGGAAATAGCTCTGATAATATGGAAGGGAAGCTTAGGGAAGTAGCAACAGGAGCTTAGGTGCCGGTGGCTTCGAATGAATTATCGGATCCTCTTGAATGGAGAAATTGTATTCTACAATACCAATTCATAATTTAAAACACATACATAGGATCTAGTCACTATCTATTATATATATCTAGTCACTATATTCACTATCTAGTCTATTGATCGCATTCCATTAACATTCATGAGTTAATGGAATGCGATCGTTTCGCCAAACAAAACTATGATGGATTATAAACAATCCATCATATTATATCGTTTCAGTTGCACTTTTCATTTATCTTATCGTTATAACGCATTAATAATGTAAAAAGATTATATATATATTTAAATATACGTTATCTTATATACTTTATCGAATCTAATCCTGGGATAAACGTATTAAAAGACAATATGTGTTACCGTCAAGGGTAGCGCCGTGTCCTCGTCGCAAAAATAGGAAACGACTTGTCGCTGCCGAGTGTTGTGGCATCGATGCTCGGCGACGACGAGTCGTGGAAGGCGATGCTCGACTTCTGCGAGTGCACCATCTCGCAGAAGGAGGCAGCGGGGCGCGTTAGAGACGCGCAAGCCCGCCGCCGTCGAGCGGGGGCCAGGGAGGCGGATCTCGCCCAAGCCCTGGCCCTCTTAAGTGTTTCGGGTCCCCCTCACATGTCGGTCTAGGGACCGGCGAGGGGGACCTAAGAAGACGACGTGCAAGCTGCCCTGCTCGCGTTTTACGCAAGAGCATCCGAGTGATGGAAGGCCGGCTATCCTCGACCCACGCTGGTTCTGACCCAGTGGGGTATTCCGTAGGATAAGTCACTCTAACCGGCGTCATCTACGCGGGCTCCGGATAGCCTGCCGACCGAGAGGGCTGGTGGTCGTGGCACCGACGACCGCCAGTCCGGCGTCCCGAGGGGGAGGGTGATGGGAGAGATCCGCACTAAACACTTCACTTTCCCCCCTTTACCTTTTCATGAGTTCTGTCTCATGTGAGGTTTGGACGTTGGTTGTTGAGCGACAGAAGGTTTTAGTCGGTTCGACTCCGACATGCTCCGCCCGCCGTCCCCAGTGGAGGGCGGAAGCCCGGCGATTTCCTCCTTACCAAAAAAAAAATGTGTTACCGTCATAGTATATTTATTGTATTCTAAAATTACAATTATACTGAAATTGATCCTTAAATAAATCGGATAAAAATTAATATGCTATCACAAATCAAAATATACTAGATGATGACCGTGCTTTGCTCGTTTTTTTTTGATAACGCCATCTTGTTGTGTCTTTAAAGAGGTTATTTGCCCTCAATTAAGAAAAATAGTATTATTATTCGCCAATAGATGTCGGGAAGAGTTGATTATTAAAAACACGAATAAAACAACATTTTCTGAAAAGAAATCGTAGCTAGATCAATTTATCGCCCCCGAAATCACCTGTATACTAAATTTTATGAAAATCGTTGGAGCCGTTTCCGAGATTCAGATTATATATATATATTAATATACAAGAATTGCTCGTTTAAAGGTATAAGATTCCTCAAGATGCGTATAATTATAAGTACTAGAGGTCCCGCAGTAGTCGAAATCCGACTATAATTAATTGGAATTGTAAGTTTGTACACCATTATGACTGTATTTTATACTTCTATAATCACAAATTTCGCCAAGACTACACTATAAAAAATATTAACAAAGACAAACAATATTTAATCTATTCTCAATTTGATCACAGACGTCAAGAACAAAAGTTTGACAATAAATAGTATGCATGCGTGTGTGCGACAAATACATGGTATGTAGTGTGTGTAATGTTTTCTTTATTGATTTAAAGTATCTTTTATGTATTATTTAAAAAATATATTAGCATTGTGCACTTCTTCTCTATATTCTCTATAAGTGAGGAAAATTTCATACTCCTCCGTCCGCGCAATTTTCGTAAAAAGGGATACAAAGTTTTTGCTTCACCTATTAATATATAGATAATCGTAATATATAAATAAAAGCAACCTGTATTTGTGTCCACGTGAAAATTAAGTGATTCTATAAATGACCATTAAAACTGTCTCAACGTTAAGCCTGCGGTCTGCGGAGGGACTTCGGTTCCCTCTGTATTTTGTACCGTATGTTCCATGGGGAGTGCTCTGAGGAATTGTTCGAGATGATACCGGCATCTCGTTTTTACCATCGCACCGCCCGCCACCGGAGTAGAGTTCATCCGTTCTACCTGGAGCCACTGCGGTCATCCACAGTGCGTTTCCAGAGATCTTTTTTGCCACGTACCATCCGGCTTTGGAATGAGCTCCCCTCCACGGTGTTTCACGAGCGCTATGACATGTCCTTCTTCAAACGAGGCTTGTGGAGAGTATTAAGCGGTAGGCAGCGGCTTGGCTCTGCCCCTGGCATTGCTGAAGTCCATGGGCACCGGTAACCACTCACCATCAGGTGGGCCGTATGCTCGTCTGCCTCCAAGGGCAATAAAAAAAAAAGCCTCCACCTGCCGCGTGAGATTAGAAAAAAAAACCGTAAAAGAACAAGAAGGAAAAACAATAAAAAATTAAATACATTCGCGAACAATGGTGAATCGAGCATAGAATTTGTAAACATCAGACGATCTGCAATTGTTTCATTCGTAGTCTCGAGAACTGTGGAGGTTCGCGTGCTAAAATGAATTCGATTGTAAAGTACATTTTTTTATTTGCCATCCACACTAGCTCTTCCGATTGGGTAAGTTAAAATAATTCACGAAGGTTAACACATACTAGGCGGGTGACGCGAAAACTCGTTTGTCACTTCCTAGTATTGAAGCGCGGGTGACGATAAAACCCGTTTTTTCTTCTTACTATATAGCGGTAGGGCACGTGAGACGTGTAAATAAAAAGGCGAAATAAACAAAGTACTGCGCGCTATCAGCCCACTGAGTTTCTCGCCGGATCTTCTCAGTGGGTCGCGTTTCCGATCCGGTGGTAGATTTTGCGAAGCACTGCTCTTGCCAGAGATATGCTTTCCGGACCCCTGTAAGCTCACCTATATGTTAGGGCGAAGCTGAAATAGCCTCTCAAGGCTATCAGCATAGGTAGGAGAAAAAAAAAGCGCACTATCTATTGCCGGCGGATCGCGAAGTGACTACCTGCCGATGCAATGACTTTGGGACCATATGGAAATAAGACATAAAAATAGGTCAATTAGATCAAAAGATATCACTTTTCCGCGGACTATTTTGACGCGAAAAAGTTTGAAAAATATTCACTTTACGACACGATTCGTCGGAAAAGTGGCACCATGAAAAAGTGTTAATTGTTACCGCATGTGATTTTCTCAAAACCGGTCTTCATAATAATGCTAAGCATTTACTTAAGACAACATACGTTACATTAGTTACATTAGTCATCAAGAACTGTTAATGAATTTTAGAATAGTAAATTCATAATCAAATATCTGCTATGAGTGTTTTGTAAATTCTAGTGATGAGTAGGCCACGGAGCATGTAGGGTTGACACTGCCCCGAATTTCGTATTTCAACCTTCGTTTATGATACATTACGCTAAGACAAAAGCTACTACACAGTGTTCTTTTTTTTTATTGCTTGGATGGGTGGACGAGCTCACAGCCCACCTGGCGTTAAGTGGTTACTGGAGCCCATAGACATCTAAGGTATATAATAAGGTAAATGCGCCACCCACCTTGAGATATAAGTTCTCAAGTCTCCGTATAGTTACAATGGCTGCCCCACCCTTCAAATCAAAACGCATTACTTGCTTCACGGCAGAAATAGGAGGGGTGGTGGTACCTACCCGTGCGGACTCACAAGAGCTCCTACCGCCAGTAAGAATTGCTACTTCTTCTCATACATTAAGGTGAGGTATATGGTACAGGTTGCGATGTCCACGAGAAACCATCTAAAACCAGGTTAATCGTGCGCTATCCATCCACGCTAACAATAATGCCTAGTAATTCATCTGAAAGATCGACGAACATTTAACTTTTAGCGATAAAGCGTATTGTACAAATTATACCAACCCATTAACTTATTTTCAACGTTAATTATGTTTTTGTGCGTAATAATCGTAAATAGACATGCTTTAACAAAAACCGATTTCAAATCGAAAAAATAAAGATATTCCAAAACAAATTAATACACACACTAAAAACAATAATCATCGAAATCGGTTGGCGTGATATTGAGTTATCGAGTTATTCATCTATTCGTCGCGCACGTACTTATTGCAAATGTAAAACTTATATGGTTTTCTTATGGATACCATTATCAGAACTGAACTCAAAATGGGACATAAAATGGGAACTTGAAATGGGACCACAAGGGAAGCGTCAGCTTTCTAAAAAAAAAAAGAATCCTTAAAATCGATTTACCCAGTCAAAAATTATGAGGTAACAAACATTAAAAAAACGAATTGAGAATCTCCTCTTTTTTAGAAATCGGTTAATAAAGTACGCTCTATCTCTGTCTCTCTCTCTAATATGCGAACGACACAATTGCAAAACAAAACGTTTGTTGACTGTGAAGGAAATCAAGTCTGATTCGCCTAGAGTTCCTAGACAACCTTGATCCTTCAGTTGTTTGCCCTCTATAATTACAGAAGTAACAATTATGTTAATAAAAAATCTTGTCTATTTTTATATCTTGAATAATCTCTTGCAGTTTATCATTTATATGAAAAAAAAATTATCGATGTTGGGGCGTATTGTAAGCCCACACGGGTAGGTATCGTTAGCCTATTTCTGCCGTCAAGCTGTCATTTGTTCCGGTTTGAACGGTTACAGCCGTCATAGAACTTATGTGAGACATCAAACTAATCTTTCAAGGTGGTGGCGGCATTTACATCGTTGATGACTATGGGCTCGAGTAACCACTTTATAGCACGTGCATCTTGAGGTTGACAACCTATATGAGCAATAAAAAAACAGAATCGGTTATTTAAAAATCGATTACTAAAAATATTATACTAGATGTTAACCGCGGCCTCACCCGCACTGTCTAGGTGTCAGTGAAATTTCCGGTGAGAATGCGATATATTCTCGGGATAAAAGGTACTCTATGTCACATACCTGACCTAAGGTTATCACTTTAAAAAAAATCATGTCAATCCGTTGCTTTGATTCGACGTGGAAGGACAAATAAATAAACACACTTTCATATTTATAATATTGAGAGGTTTAAGGTTATTTGGTTTAAGCGACATTTTGCTTAATACGCGATATTTATCTTTGCAATTAAGNGATATATTCTCGGGATAAAAGGTACTCTATGTCACATACCTGACCTAAGGTTATCACTTTAAAAAAAATCATGTCAATCCGTTGCTTTGATTCGACGTGGAAGGACAAATAAATAAACACACTTTCATATTTATAATATTGAGAGGTTTAAGGTTATTTGGTTTAAGCGACATTTTGCTTAATACGCGATATTTATCTTTGCAATTAAGAGCCCATTTCGATGCCTCCAATGATCACTACTCTAACTCAAAATTTTGAATTTTCGTTTTTCACGCAAATCGCTTCACTATTTTAAAAGTATTACGAATTATATTGATGGGGTTCGAAGCAAGAGTAAACAGTTTACAGAGTTACACAAAAAAAAAAAACATAAATATATCTGCAATAATAAATATTTTATCAACTTTTTTCGTTTAAACGCTCCTCCTGTAAACCTACGAATTTTTGGAGTTAGCGTAGTGTTCATTGGAGGCATCGATTTTATTTGGTATAACTATCAACAATTTGATGTTTAATTGAACTTCAATTAAGTTTACCCCATTCAAATAGTTGAAGAAATTTTTTGTCTTCATATTTTTTTCCAAATTTTAAACTTTTAATGGCTCTCCTGTAATAATGCAAAATTACGCTTAAGCCATATATATAACCTTTCAACCGTCGATATTATAAGTAAAGTATGTATTAGTATGAAAGTACATAATGTATTCATTCATAAAGATTACAATAATTCGACAAATTTTGATAAATACAATTTTGTTTAATTAGAATCGATTTCCTTATCCGAACATTTTGACGGGATAATTGATATCTGTCAACCTCAAGTGATATCAATATCATCAAATTAAATAAATATAAAATCGATTCTGTAGAGAGAGAAAAAAATGTATAATATTTCCACATTTAAATTATTTAAAGCATTAAAATTATACAAACGTCGTTGATTTACATATTGAAATACTGGTTATATATGTTCAAGGTTTATTATAATTCGTCATGGAACCGCCACTGTATTGATTTTTTTCTGTCATAGGTATCAGATTGGATGAATCCTGTTCAAAATCAATTGTGAGTATGATAAAAATGCTTCGATTTCCTTGCACTTCTGTCATTAATTAATGTCTATTTCTCGCAAATTTTCATCATTTAAAATCGATTTTGAAAACACTATTTTATTTCATCAACTGAAATTTAAGAAATCAATAAATTGTCAACAAATACATGAATCGTCTATTATCAAAGGTGGCAATCTGTGCATTTGGACAAAAAAAAAATATTGATATTTCAATACAGATTGATTTGAATATAATCGTCTCCTTCAAAGAATACGGTTCAAAACCTGCATTAAATAAAGGTTAATACTTAACCTGTTATTTATCTAAGATGTCGTTCAGAAGAGTTTTGTGACTGCCAATGGAATACAAAGTCAATAATTCGTTTTTCTGATTTACCAATAATTATCCNATGTCGTTCAGAAGAGTTTTGTGACTGCCAATGGAATACAAAGTCAATAATTCGTTTTTCTGATTTACCAATAATTATCCAAAAGTCACATTGCCGGCTTTGATAATAGTCGACTCGACATTTAAAGATACCTAAGATCTACATCTCATATGTTATTGAGCTCTGATTTGAATATCTAAAAATATCTTATGAAATAAAAAATAACAAATGGCGGTCGAACAAATGTTAAATACATATTTTGCATTACTTGCTCGAGCAACGTTTTGTTTTCTGTGTTATGTGATAGATAAAATTCAAGATCAATGAATATAATATAGTTTTATTGCCCTTGTAGACAGATAAGCTTACGGTCCACCTGATGGTGATTGGTTATCGTCGCTCATGGACGTCACCAAGGCAGGGGTAGAGACAAGCCCCTTTTTTTTGTCCTACCGAAGCTGATAGCCTTGAGAGGCTATTTCAGCGTAACCTTAACTAGTAGATGAGCACACGGGGCTCATACCTGACGACGTTGCTAACACGAACCCTAGCAAGAGCCGTGCTTCGCAGAATCTACCACCGGATCGGAAACGCGACCCACTGAGAAGATCCGGCGAGAAACTCAGTGGGCTGTGTCTGTGGGTTAATTTACTCGTCGAGCTCTTCGTCGCCAGCGACGGGTTCGACGAGAACGATGACCGGTGCTTGAGGTACCTAAAAGCACCGTTAGTGGATCGGGAGGATCCCAAATGACGTGTTTTGGGCGACGTCGACTGCTTTCCATTCTGTCCGCAGGACCGGGAAGACAAGCCGCTACCTACCGCTAATTACTTTTTATCTTCAGCGCTTTAAAACCCACTGCTGGGCACAGGCCTCCCTTTTTTACATCATAACGTTCCATCCGCCATTCTGATTCACGTGCCATAGGTCTTCCGGCACCTCTAAGACCTAATCTTGCTCATAATTCCGTCACTGTCTTACTCCATGTTCAACTTCATTTCAGATCCGATACTCTACTAATTCCTAATGACTAGGTACTACTAATTACTTTACTTTAATTCCTTTATATTCATTCAAATAATAGTAGTGTGTTAAGATAGAATAAGATAGAATAGAATGAGTTAAGCTCGCCTTTGTACATAGTATTTAGACATTCTTTAAATCTGTTTTTATTGTATTTTCTTTTTGTGTACAATAAGTATAAAAAATAAAAAAAATATCCGTACTAATGCGATATAAATGCGAAAGTAACTGTCTGTCTGTCTGTCGCGCTTTCACGCCAAAACTCCTGAACCATTTAAATGAAATTTGGTACACACTTAGTCTAGAGCCTGAGAAAGGACATACGTTACTTTTTACGGCGAAAAAGTGTTGTAAAGGGCTGAAAGGGGGGATGAAGTGTTGTATGGAAGTATCGTCATTTTTAGAACTAAAGCTTTCAAGATTTTACTTATTTACTTATTAATTTTTTACATACTTTATGCTTTTAATCATGTTTTAGGCTGTGGATTCGATATAAATAAACATGACTAAGCTTACACACATCAGAATAACAAATAGGCTATATTGGCTATATATTTATAAACATATAGTGTGAATTACCCAAAATATAATGATAAGTGTCAAATAAGGAAAACATTTGCAATCTGCGAACTTTTTGCGGCACTTGCAAAACGCAAAAATAGTTGCACAAAACAGTACATGCACGTACATATTTATAACGTAAAATAAAAATGTTTACCTCAAACAGTCCCACAAAAAAAAACCCGTGACAGCATAATATATCTATCTTTTATTTATGAGTAATTATCGCCAAAATAGTGATCTATTAATATAAGAAGAGGAAAGATTAATCTTTTTGTTTGTTACGTGCTCTTTTTTAATGTGTTTATTACTGTGACGACCTGATTTGTGTAAACGAACATTTAATAAGATCAATAATAAAATAAAATACATATAAAATATCTTAAGAATAATCTTAAGAAACACTAATACACTTAGATGTTTTAAAATCATTGCTTACAGTGAAGACCAGCAATCAACACCGGTTTACGATTTATTAAAATCGGTCATGGATCACGATACAGATCTTCAAACATCGACGAGCCTTTACGAATCTTACAAAAACGACGGAAAGATCCGTGAAAACAATGAAATATCTACGGATGCATTGAAAACGAAACTTGAAAATACGATTAGGAATTCAAAAATACTAGCGGAGACATTGAAAACACAGATCGACGTTATAACAGCCCGGGAGAATGCGTTGAAAGACGCCATCGCAAATGGCAGGTAAATAAGAAAGAGCTTATATAGACCAAATACGCAGCCAATTATGACATCTATTTCTAAGGAGATTAGCTCGATTTTCGATTATTTTTTGTCATAAAGTTATTATTCTATCGATAAACAAAATTGCAAGAACATTAAGAATATTTTTAGACTCGCTTATAAGTAATTTCAATTTAGGAGAATGATAGTTTCCGAATTGCAGAAAACACGTCGAAAGCTGTTCATAGTGGTTTATGACGTCAGTGCAGGCGTGCGACAAGGATAGCGAGATGATTTTTTTTTTCTAAGCTTAACGGTTGCAAAGTCATGGAGATTTAAAATTACCTCTTAAGGGGGCGTCCATAAATTACGTGAGGTGTTTTTTTAAATTTTCTGCTATGGTGAGATCTTCGTTCAACTTCGTTCTGATCTAGCCACTCTAAGCCATTGGCACTCGCACAAAGTAACTCATTAGCTCGTCTTGTGACAATCCGTGAGGGTCGCACTTTGCGGAACATACGCGCTTAGCTGGTGCAATGTGGGCTGATCGCCTGTACTCTGCAGCTCTTGTGCTAGATGCAAAGTAAATACCGCATGTACTGACCGCATGAGTGAATGATCTTAATCGTATTACGATTACGCTCAAGATTAAATCTTAAGCATGTACAATCTGGATTAAATGGACCAAAATAGTATTTTCTTTTTTGTTTCAGTCAGCAAAAAAATTGCGTGATATTTGCCGAGACCCCCCCTCTCTCCAACGTAAGATTAGATGAGATTTGACTCGACCCCCTCCCCCCTTAAACACCTCACGTAATTTATGGACGCCCCCTAAGGTCTACTTAATTTAAAAGTATCTTGAGCTATTTATACGCAAATTATATATGCAAATACTAATAAAAACTGAGTTGCTTTTCAACAAAGTTATTACAGGAAGTTATAAGTCCGTTTTAAAATAGCTACCGGACGACACTGCAGACACGGATCTAATCTCTGCATCGAAAACAAATATGAATTCCAGTTTATAATGCAACGTATTTCAATTTCAAAATTATACTGAATAAAAACTGTGTCTAATAGTTTAAAAACTTTAAAAAAAACACGCTTTCAAACTAAACATGACTTAAAATTATCATAATCACTTTGCATTCTGGTCATTTTTTGGTACGTGGACTTGGGAAGTCAAGCTAATAAAGGACTGCTAAAAATCAACAATGTTAAATTTAATCTAGAATACTCTATATACAGTGTGATTCTTTATAATGTGCACAAATCGAAATAATAGAAAATGTTATGTTTGAGTTATAAACATGAAATTTTTACTAATGGGTAGCTAATACGATGTAGAATAATTTTAAGTAATAAAAAAGTAGGTAAAGGGGGCGTCTTTTTGAGAAATTTTAGGATTGTTATAAAAATTGATGAAAAAATTACAGATTTATGCTAAAAAAACATATTTATTTTCAATTGAGGGGAGGTTTTCTCCCACTTTTTCATTTTATGAGGACGCCTAAATACTTCCAATCATTATGGAATTTGTTTGACCGCGATAGATCATTTAGTTCAAAAGTTACAAAGTTTTGTTTACACCAGAGTTCACGGTAGTGAACATTTTTTTAAATAAATCCTTTAAAAACAAAAAATAAATATTTAGCATTTTTTTAATATTTTTCCCTCGATAAAATTAAGCATAGATTCCCTCATTTCGATATGTGCAAATTGTAAAGAATCACACTGTATAATGTAATTGGGACTTCCAACTCTTGTTTCAAGGTTGGCGACGGTAGGTATTATTAGATGTAATTTGGATAGCATACACGTGACATTAAAGAGAATAAATAACTCGTCTGTAAAAACAATAATCTAGGCCAGTAAAATAACAGAGGTATGTACATAATATGTACATATCATATGTATCTGTTTTTTTATTACTTAGAAGGGTGTGTTAGACGTGGTGTTAATTGGTTACCGCAGCACGTAAGCATGAATAACATAGCTTCCTTCTTTAAACGAGGCTTATGGAGAGTGCCTACTTAAGGGTAGGTAGCAGTTTGGCTCTGCCGTTGCTATTGCTGATGTCCATGTGCGATGGTGTACACTCACCATCAGGTGGGCCATATGCTCGCCTGTCTACACGAGCAATAAAAAAGATGATTCTATCTGAATAGCCCAAGTTTTTAAATGAACATTTTTTCGGTAATGATGCCAGTGGGCCTTTCCCCATTTTAAGGCCAATCTAGGCCAACTGGTGGCCGCACTTTTTCTATACAACTCAAACTTAAGCTTTGTGTCTCCAAAGTCGTCCACACGTATTTTTTTTTTTTATTAAGCACACAATACACCTTACAAGTTAAAAAAAAGATAAACAATAAATAACAACAAGTTTAAATCTTGCTTATAACATAATCCATGTGCGTAATGCTCCTTACAACTATAGGATAAAATAATATGTACCTACTAGAGGTCCCGTAGTAGTCGAAATTCGACTATAATTAATTGGAATTGTAAGTTTGTAAACTATTATGATTGTATTTTATACTTCTATAATCACAAATTTCGCCAAGGGTACACTATAAAAAAATATTAATAAAGACTAACAATATTTAATCTATTCTCAATTTGACCACAGACGTAAAGAACAAAAGTTTGACAATAAATAATATGCATGCGTGTGTGCGTCAAATACATGGTATGTAGTGTGTGTAATGTTTTCTTTATTGATTTAATGTATCTTTTATGCATTATTTAAAAAAAATATTAGCATTGTGCACTTCTTCTCTATATTCTCTATAAGTGTGGAAAATATCATACTCCTCCGTCCGCATAATTTTCGTAAAAAGGGATACAAAGTTTTTGCTTCACGTATTAATATGTAGATGATAACGAAAACTAATCTAACTTATGACGTTATGAAAAAAAAAACGTGGGATTTGTTTTGTCAAAATATAAGTTTAATAAAACAATGTGTACATGTGTACATGGTTGTCATTATATCGATCACTGAAATTTTTAAGACGTAAAATAGCTTGAAATAAATATAATTAATAAATCGGTTTTTGTAATTCAATTTTTTTTGTTGCTTAGACGGGTGGACGAGCTCAAAGCCCACCTGGTGTTAAGTGGTTACTGGAACCCATAGACATCTACGACGTAAATGCGCCGCCCACCTTGAGATATCAGTTCTAAGGTCTCAGTATAGTTACAACGGCTGCCCCGCCCTTCAAACTGAAACGCATTACTGCTTCACGGCAGAAATAGGCAGGGTGGTGGTACCTACCCGCGCGGACTCACAAGAGGTCCTATCACCAGTGATTACGCAAATTATAATTTTTTGAATCAAGAACAGCTTGCAGAAACAAAACTAGTCTCAATTTTACTGGTTGACGTTGTTAATGCCTTGACAGGTTTGGGGTGACATCGGCGACGGTTTCGACTCTGGGTCAAGTACCCCGTTCGTACATAATCCGCGACGGACGATGGACTCTCTGCACCTCGCTGATACAAACATCAGCGGAACCTTTAACAGGACCGCGATGTACTGGACAAGAGGTCAGTCTATTTTAGTTTGTTAAACGAAGCTAAGTCTTCATGTTTTATATGCATTAGTCTCTATTGTCCTTTTCGTTTATTGTAGACTAGCGACCCGCCCTCGCTTCGCTTCGGAAACTGTAATTTATTATTGATTTCTCTACTATTTAATGGATGCTATTACTCATATAAATAAACCTTCCTTTTCAATCACTCTATTTAAAAAAAACGCATCAAAATCCGTTGCGTAGTTTTAAAGATTTAAGCATACATAGGGATTTAGGGATAGAGAAAGAGACTTTGTTTTATACTATGTAGTGATAGTGATATAATAATCGTATAGAGCAGACGGGCTCGAGGCAGACCTGGTGTCATTACTGGAATCTATATTTTTACTACTATATAATTTACTAGTAAAACTATTTGTGACATCCACTAGTCCTTTTAATAATAATACCTATTACTAATAATACCTATTCTGCTTAATCGTTTCACTCTTGACATAGTCTTCGTGATTGTTACGTACCTTTGGAAGGGGCAGATCTGAGGGGCGTTTTATTATCTTTTATTTTAGATCAATTAGCGGTATATTGTTAATGACAAGATGGTTCGGTATAAACAGCTTCGAATTTTTTGTTGGACTGTCAGGAAAGCAATTTTATTTTCTTTAAATAAGCTGTTTCTTTTTTTTTTTTTTTCTTTTGATTTTGTGTGTTCACACGCATGTATGTGACGCGCATTTTATGGTAAAACAAAAGACGAGAAAAAGTGAGAGTGAGTGAGATAGTCCAATTGCAAACACGGTCAGCTTTTGGACGGTATCCGGTATTGTGTTTGAATTAGTTAATAACATATAAATTCAAAAGCAAAAAGCGCTATAGATAATAATTGATGTATCTGTAGCGATTGAGCAGATAGGAATCGAATCGCAAAAACAATTGAAAAATCCTTCTGCGATGTTGCAAATGGAAACCTTTTAAACATATATACGGGTAATTGTCAAATTATCAAGAACTACATAATAATGTGTATACATAGACGTATGTACGTACAAATAGGCTTATTCACGGTTCAAAATATTTATATACTATTTATTTATTTATTTGGGAAACCAACAATACAAACCAAACCTAATATTAAAAAACATAGCTAAACTAAAGTGAGCTAAATAACTATGTACGTACAAAGAGCATTATTCTCTGTTCAAAATATTTATGTAATACTAGCTGACTCGGCAGACTTCGTAGTGCCTCAATCGATAAATAATCTTTTGTATTAAATAAACCTAATCTTTTGTATTAAATAAACTTAAAACAAACAAAAGGAATCCGTCCGCCGGGGGGGACACATCAAAGGAAAAATAAAATTGTTATTTTTATTTAATTCCGAGCATTTTCATATTTATCTACCTTTTAAACCTTCTCTAGATTTCCACGAATAATTCAAGATCAAAATTAGCCAAATCGGTCCAGCCATACTCGAATTTCAGCGAGACTAACAAACAGCCATTCATTTTATATTCATTCATTTATATACATATATAGATGTACGGACTATTTTTTGCCGTAATTCTTTTAGGCGTTGAAACAGTAATGTTAGAAACTTGGCTCTGCACGTTAGTGATATAATTAATCTTGCTACCGGGGTCAATAAAAAAGTTAAATACACCTCGAGGAAAAAAAATACATTAGTTATTGATAAAAAATATAATGTAATGTAGGTAAGAAAATCTAGTTTTGATAAGTTGAATGTGAAAAAAAAACCTTAAATTAAATTGTAATTATAAAACTTTTTTCATATACATAATAATATATGAATCTATGCAATAAAAAATTGCTAGCAGTCGATTCGCGCGAAACATCCAATTAAAAACACCAATTCGCGTACTCATTAATTTTTATAGCGCTTAATAAAACCTACCCACAAAATATAGATAGTGTCGATGGATACCTATTGCCTTTGTAAGCGACGAATTACTATCGTCTCTCGTGGACGTCAGCAATGCCAAGGTCACAGCCAAGTTGCTGCCTACCGCAAGACCTATGCTAGCTAGAATACGCATATACGTTGCTTAAAAAAATTGCTTACTAATGCTGTTTATTAACAGGTACGTATAAATAGATAACTCTATTATGAGTTCATGCCTGTAAATGTAATGTAAATGTCTTAGCATAATTATGTTGATACCTCTACTATCCGACGTTGGCAAAGTTATACTTAAATCTAAGTAAAAAAAACTAGAAAGGAAAAAAAACAGGTACCTATTTCGAAATGAGTGGAAAGTGGAAACGTATTTGTCACGTTAATGCGAACCGGTTTCATCGTAGAAGCCAGCAATTATTATTGCAGTTTCATCGCCATTTAATGCGTTATTAAAAACATACTACAACATTTCAGATTTGAAATTGGCTTTCCCCTCAACGCGATGTTTCCCGAGCGCTATGACATGTCCTTCTTCAAACGAGGCTTGGGAAGAGTATTAAGCAGTAGGCAGTAGGCAGTATCAATGTGTAGTCGTCTGCCTACAAGAGCAATAAAAAAAATACAATTTGTGTTTAGGATTGTTTTATAGCATGGATAGGCAAACGTGCGCTACCACCACCACAAGGCATGAGAGCACAGTCTCAAGTTCATCTGACCGTCACTTAAAACCGGAACAAAGTAACTGCTTGCCTGCAAAAATGGGCAAGATGGTACAGTACCCGACAAAAATATAAGAACGAATCGATCGGCTGATTTCGGCTTTCGTAGAGCGTTGTCCCTGTCGCACACTACATATTTGAAGTTTGTCAACCGTTGACAAAGTAGTAGTGTACGGGTCTAATAGATATCGGACTGTTAGTGTTGTGTGCAACAGAGAGAGAATAAAGCCGAAATTAGTGGACAGTCTCTTTCCAAAAATCGATGTGCAATATTTATCGTCAGGTACTGTACTCATTCGGGCTCAGAATACACCCTACCTACCAATCGTTAATAAGCTAAGAAACTAGCTAAACTAAGAAATCATCGCGTCGCATTGTTTTGCTACTTCTAATTTCACTTAGAGTTTCCCGACTTTAGTTATTACTCGATTAAGTTTAAATTAGTTATTTCCCGATATTAATTACTTAAAATGCTAAAATAGCTTTGTGTACGGCTTCATAATTTTCTAAATTTAATAGGTATCAGTCAAGCGAGACCCGTGCGCCTTTAACTCTGTTATTAAATACGAAACGATACCGACACAGCGACGACTGTTGTACGTTGAGGATGACTATTTATGTTTGAAGACGAACTTCAAGGACACGCTCGAGCGATATCTGAGCGTCACGACACGAATCCTCAATGAAACTTGCGTAAATGGTATGTTAATTTCTTGTCTACAGTAGTAGTAATGCAGCGACCAGCGGATGTTGCAATAATCGTGATAAATCAGTATGAACTTGGCCGGCAAGGTAAATTCAACTTTAACTGCGTTTGTCGACGTTCCAAAATAAAGTTTATTGTTTTTTATCTTCGATCATGCCGCTACATTTTTTTTAACTTTATGCTTTTGCGTTTATGAATCGTAAAAGTTTTCGAAGTATTGCTCTCTTACATTTTATTTATTGCGTGCAACGCGGGTGAAAACCCCATTTGATGTTGCGTGGTTACCGATGCCCACTGCTGATTTCACTATATAAATGCCGCGACCCACCTTGGGCAGTGGTCGGCAACCTTGTTAACCAAAAGACTAAATATAGATAACACACAATTAAAATTTTAATCAAAGAGCCATTTTTTTAATATATCGTCTTTTCGCATTGAAAGTGTACAATTTCCAAAAATATTCGAAATTGAGTTAATATGCGGAATTATTTGGTATCATCAGTATTTTTCTCATAATAAATACTGTCCAAAGAGCATAATTTAGTTTTAGTTTACCTATGTTTTGACTACTATTAACAAAATTAATAAATAATTTCTTAGGTACTTTAAAAGACAGATGATGTAACTGGTAAAAAAAAAAATGTTGCATAGATGAATAATATTAAAAATATCACATGTTAAACCTTTAAAACACTCTCCTGTAAAATGAGTAAGTTTTGAGATTATACAGTTTTAATGCGAGAAGACGGTATATTTTTATAGCCTTTCTTTATAAAAATGGTTACTTCGTCTCTGACAAGGCAAGATAATAAATAAGTAGGTAATATTCCGGGCCTGAACTAAATATTTCGCGGAAGAGCCGTAACCAAGGGGTCAATGGGCCGCAGGTTGCCGACCACTGACATAGAGATATGAGGACTAAGTTTCAATTTTATAGTTATAACGACTGTCTCACCCTTCCAACCGGAACGCATTACGGTTTCGCGGCAGAAGTAGCAAGGTGGTACCTTTTTTTTAACGCTGGAGAATCCATTTCGGATACCCGGTCAAGGAGGGTAACGGACCAGGTTATGTCGGATTCTGGCGCCTCCAGAGAGGAAGAGGGAGACGAGGGGGGCAAAGTCTCCCAATTCCTCGCAGGAGACTACGCCTTGGGTGGTACCTACTTGTGTGAGCTCATAAGAGGCCCTACCACATAATATAGAAGAGCATAAAGATAAGATTACTGGTGGTAGGACCTCTTGGGAGTCCGCACGGGTAGGTACCACCACCCCGCCTATTTCCGCTCGGAAGCAGTAATGCGTTTCGGTTCGAAGGATGGGGTAGCCGTTGTAACTATACTGAGATCTTAGAACTTATATCTCGAGGTGGGTGGCGCATTTACGTTGTAGACGTCTATGGGCTCCAGTAACCACTTAACACCAGGTGGGCTGTGAGCTCGTCCATCCATCTAAGCAATAAAAAAATAAAAGATAAAGCAGTGGATTAAAATTATTAATCGATAACTTTTGCGTACATTCAAGGTACACTAAGGAGTCTTGCTGATAACGTATTGGAGTGCGGTATAAGGACTCTGACCGAATACACCTTTTATCCTCAAGGAAGCTCTTCTTTTAAGCTGCCCCTTGAATACTGCGCGGAAGGAGACGGTTCTTGTAAATTGATCGTCGCATGGCACATTTCCAATGCAACCATAGAGAATTTTGAATTCTTTAAAAACGAACAGGAATTCAAGAACTATTTTATGAAATCCGGACCGTATTTTAATCGTATTTTTTAACAAAACAAATTTGAGTATCGATTACATAATTAATCGATAATGCGATTGATTTTTAATTAGAAATCGGAATAGAAAAAAAAAAGAAATACTTATGTAAAAAATTTGCAATAATAAAAAGCGGGGTTTCTCTTGTATGAAATAAATGATAATTTTTGTTTTTTAATATTGTGTTTTATTACAGCTAGTACAGTAAAAGTTCCTTATTAGCACTTCCTTCAATCCCGTTTTCACTATTCGCGGATTAAAAAAATGCGACTCAATTACTATATTATTCGAGACTAAAGATTTCTTTATTCGCGGATGTAATCGGTACGTTGGTAAAAAGCATTCCAATATGTAGGTGTATCCAACCAAATATCCTTTGTACCATTACAGTTCAATATTCACGGCAATTTTGCGGCATCATTACGGAACAACATTATACCCTGCGAATAAAGATCTTTTTCTATACTTAGATATTATAATGTATTATAATATAATAAAGCAGAAAATCACTTTATTTAATTAGGTAATAAATAATTATAACAAACAGAATTCTATTTAGGGTAATAGCATATAATATCTTCTTAAATTAATGACGCTACGAATAATTAGATAAGATTTGAAACAATTAAGATTACTCTATCATAATAATTAAAAAAAAATTCAATTCTGTCGGTACATTCGAATATCGCTCAAAATCTACTTGAAAGATTTAAATAAAACTAGTAAAGTATTAGATTAGAATTGATGGGTAGGTACATATTTATATTCTACCTCTCGCGACGGTAACCATAAAACATTAACAATTTATGTTGTCTTATATTTCATGTGTTTCAAATCTTCTATTTTGTATTGAGTCACTTTGATACATTGTTTTATTACACGCTGTATCATATATGTCATAATTGCTGTGAAAAAAACGAAGAAGACGTCGTGGCCTAGAGGATATGACGCCCGGTGGATATACGGTTTCATATCGCGCGATGCGACTATACATGTGTTCGATTCCGCTGACAGCTACCAATTTTACTAATGAATTACGTAAATGATAAAGGGACACGAATGACACCAGTTTGGCTGTGAGTTCGTCCACTCATTTATGCAATAAAAAAACCGGTTATGGTAATACTAACAAATGCTTAAAAGATTATTTTTTTGTTCCTTACCTAAGCTGATAGCCTTGAGAGGCTATTTCAGCGTAACCTTAACTAGTAGGTGAGCTCACGGGGCACAAACCTGACGACGTTGCTAACACGAACCCTAGTAAGACCTGTGTTTCGCAGAATCTACCAGCGGATCGGAAACGCGACCCACTGAGAAGATCCAGCGAGAAACTCAGTGAGCTGTGTCTGTGGGTTAATTTACTCGTCGAGCCCTTCGTCACAAGCGACGGGTTCGACGAGAACGATGACCGGTGCTTGAGGTACCTAAAAGCACCATTATATTCCACTAATGTAAGATTATTAACTAATATATTTAATGAACAGGTCGTCCGGAGATTAATAAAGTTATAATATTTAACACAAACTTTATTTACTTGTATATTTGCGTTACACAATCACGAATCGGTAATGTGGTAGCTAAACTTTAATTTTCCTTAATAACTTCCACGAATGGAATCGAGCAATATAAATCGAACTTTTCAAATTTATAAATTTTGCGTAAGTATGTAATCAAAAATTTATTATTGATAGGAATGTACATTCATTTAACGTGGAATAGCCGCTTCGACCTCATGTCTCAAGATGGGTAGTGGCATTCGTGCGACGAATATGGTCTCCGTACCCACATAACATCAGGTGGCGCGTGAGTTTGCCCAAAAATCTAAAGAAATATTTTTTTTTATTATTTAAATTAATTTATAATTTCTATCTATTTTTAAATATATTCAGCACAATGTTATTCCTTTATATCAGTCTTTCTCAAAGTGGGCGATAACGCCCCCTTGGGGGCGTTTGAAACCTAGAGGGGGGCGTTAAGGGGCCCAGAAAAAATGGGGGGCGTTGATGTGGGTTAGGGGGACGATGTATAATTTGTAATTTAATTTAATTTATATAGTATTTTAAATTCCACTAAAATTAAAACTCACGTACTACACAATAACGAATAATTAGTTTATATTTCTACCCTGTATGATGTTATAAAAACTTAAAATACTTAACATAGATTTCGTAGGATAGCCCGCATACCGTACGCAATCAAGTTATAACAAGTTTCTGTGGATCAAGGAACATGATTGATGACAGTAAAAAAATTAAAGCAATTTTATCATAATTACATTGCACCAGAAATTATTTTAAAACTACCATGAAGAGTTTTAAAATATTATACATACGTAAAATAACATAAATTGAAGTTTTTTTTTACCTTCTTTCTACTTACTTTCTACTAAATAGAGAAATCATTTGCAAGTTACCGAACGCGGCGACTTAGAACTGTTTTTGAGTAAAATCGAACCTGATATCAACAAACTTATTAAATATTATCAAATTCATCCATCTCATTAGATTAGTATAAAAACGAAATCACATTACATATTTATATGGTTTTTTTTTTATTTGATTAAAATATATTATTAATATTATAAAGTTGGGTTTTATTTGCTCTCACTGGTAAAATTTTCTAGTTTAGAATGTAAGTTTAAACATCAGAACCGACTAATATAACTAAATTAATTAAAGTACTGAATGATGAAATAAAATTGTGTTTTTTTCAGTTTTAGGGGTGTATAAAAAGGGGGGCGCTGAAAAATAATTGATTTTCAAAGGGGGCGGTAAAAGAAATAAGTTTGATAATCACTGCTTTATATACTTACGGCTTAATTTCATTGTTCGCACTTCACCTTACTGTACGAAAAAATGTTCTACAATATTTAATTCACTAAAATTAAAATTATTAGGAACTGAAAACGAGATAGGTTTTTTAGTTTCGTTACAAACTTTCTCTGCGGCATTTATTTTAATTAAATCCAGCTAAACAATAAAACACAACCTCACATAACAGTGCATTCACGCACAAATCAAGTTCATTATTAACAAAAATTCTCTTAGTAGTCTGTGGAGCGTTTATTTTATACAGTTAATAGATCACCGAGTAGGGCCACGAATAACGGTCTGTTGTAACTCGTCAGGTGCACATACTTCAAACTGTTCTATATTAAGTATTACCATCCACATACCTACTGTCGAAAATAAATAACGGAACTGTTCACTTCGAGACATCGATCGATATCAATAGTCGATTGAATTGGGCGCAACATTGTTCATTCATCAAATTAGTTAATCGAGATGTTATTGAATAGACTATTTCAAGTCAAATAGTGGTTCCACGAGTATTGTGTATACAATCATTTCAACTACCATAATGACTCAGTTTTCTAAATATCTTTTGTTTCATACAATAAATGCAGTACTGCGATAAGATTGAGCGAGTACTCACTTAGCGATAACTAACTGTAATTATGATTCTAAAGTCCTGCCTATTGCTATTGTGACAAGATAAATATTAAAAAACCGTCTTTTAAAATAATTTATATATACATGCATACCATAATTTCACAATAGATTTTATATGATTATCATTCACCCTAATACACAATAAAAAAGAGGATGGTTTGTTTATTTCTACTTTGTATCTGTTGTTTAATATAACCATAGGGTATTATAAAATAGGTAATTTATTATTAAACAATAATAAATAAATCAAAATTTTCTCTATAATGATTTTGTTACAATGGTACTAAATAAAAAATATTTCTGTATAGTCAAACCATCAATAGTCAATCTATCAATATGTAGAATAGTTTATAAATATTTACAGTACAATTTTTAAAATAATCATGTGGATTAATTTTCTTTGGATCATTTGGATCATTAAATTGTCGTCGCATCACGAGAACTGTCAAATATCTGTCACTCGTATCATCCTATTATTACCTGGTATCTCAGTAGGTCAGGATCAGGAAATTAGACAAAAATTTATAGTCAAAACATAGGTAATCCTTATATTGATGTTAAAGCCTAGAAATGAATTTAAAGTAGATTTTAGTTAACTTTCTGAGGAAGTCAACATAACAATGAAGTGTCACGTTCCGGGACCTAATGTTAAAGGTAATATAAAGTAAGATATAAAGTGTGTGTTATCAATACTGAAATTATGCTGGCTCGGAAACGAATATAATTTTTATATAATTTTAGTTTTAGCAAGAACAGTACATACCTTAGCTCGATTTGGAGATGAATTATACCTGGAGTCATTACCCGACTGTATATTATTGAGAACATTGAATGCAGCCGAATCCGCCTATGCGATGATTAAATTTAACAAAAACTTCTTTTCTTATTTTAACTACAATTATTACTCGACTGAAGATAACGAAGGTCTGAAATGCAAAATATCGATGAAGTCTGCTTTAAACGCCTTTAAATCTCCAGCTCACATTGATAAACAGGTAGAAAGTTTGGAAATGAAATTAGATCTAGAATCTTGCAAGTTAATATTTTGTTTGAAATGCAAGCATGGTATAGTTAAGACACATTTTGTATCAATATTAGACTGTAAAGCGATGCAGGCTGTGTACACTAAAGATACAGTACCAAACAGGTAAAGATTGTAACCAAAATAAAATATTAATTTATTTTTATCACTGTTAGATTGTAATGAAATATTTTTCAGAATTACTTCACCTCAAAGAATACTAAACGAAACACTGAACAGCTTCCAAACCTCTGATGACCAAGTGACACTAGAGGCCACAACTAAGTCACTGGTAATAAAAAATTATATTGATAGTAATATGGATCTGACAAAAATAATTCGAACACATGTAAGCTTAGATCCTGCTGAATTTGACAACTACATCATAGGAGAGGAAACCACTATAACATTTACATTAAAAGAATTCAGAGCCCTACTTGCGTTTGCTGAAGCATTAAATTTGCCGTTGCAACTGCATTTTGAGACTACAGGTCGTCCAGCTGTATTCATAGTCCATAATGGAACTACTTTTGAAGCACATTTTGTGTTAGCAACATCTAAACCAGACAATGCAACACAAGCAACATCAACACAGAGCACTACGACAAAGGAAAGAAATAAAAGAAAAGATACATGTAATACTCAAGGCTCAGTAAAAAAGAAACGGCATATAGATGTTGAATTTTCTAAGTGCTTAGAAGAAGACTCTCATCTATTTAATTTTGTTGATATCCCTGATGATATAAATCTTAAAGCTAGTAATAATTTAGATAATGTTAAAGAACAAATAGACTTTGATAATGTTATTCCAGCATCTCCAACTTCAAGGACTAAGATAAAATCAGTATTTAAGAGATGTTTTGAAAGTACTTTTGATCCAAAAAGTATTCAAGGTGTCATTTTAGCGGAAAATTCAGACAGTGAATAAAAAAATAATGTTTTTAAAGTTGTTTGAAAGCAGATTAAAAAAATTAAGATATTCCCAATTTTCATCAATATTATCTTATCTAATTTTCAGCAATATGGTCTTATTACATTTGTTGGGAGGCTCATAAACCACTTCAAAGATTATAGCTGATGTCTGGTTAATAATTTTGATTAGAGATCTCCCCACAAAATAATATGATTTATATTTTGTATGTTTTCTTAAAGGCATAAAAGGATTCAAATAAAATATAGAGTTCACTGCATTGATTTTATAGCAAAAAATATACATACAGAGAAACAGTATACACACATTACAAATCAACGATCATGATGTAGACCAAAATAGGGGTTCATCACTATGCATTTCTCACTATATATGTATTTATCTCGGTAACAATATGTATTGATTTTATATAAAGCGTATGTTTAAGACACCATCTCAACTCTTTGAAACAATATACAAAACTCAAAAGCTTAATGATTTAAAAAAACCTACTTCATTGCATTAAGGCAAAGTGAAATTGATACAATTTTTACAGAAAGTATTTTTTATTTAATGAAAGTATTAGGTATTAATGTGGATTATAAAATCAGCACTACATTAATTTGGGTTCGTAAAGCACGAACAATGATTATTGAATAAAAGCTCTTCAGTAACCAATAATTTAAATGTATTATGCACATTCTTTAAAGCTGCTATTTTCATACTTTGAATACATAAAAAAACATTTTGAAATTTGGTTTTTATCATATAGAGATCATACTTCAAAGCAGACAATATAGGGGGGATTACGAAGAAAAAAATGCAGATTTATTTTTCTATAAAATTACCTTACACATTTNTATTGAATAAAAGCTCTTCAGTAACCAATAATTTAAATGTATTATGCACATTCTTTAAAGCTGCTATTTTCATACTTTGAATACATAAAAAAACATTTTGAAATTTGGTTTTTATCATATAGAGATCATACTTCAAAGCAGACAATATAGGGGGGATTACGAAGAAAAAAATGCAGATTTATTTTTCTATAAAATTACCTTACACATTTCATCATTATAACAATTGCTAACTAACATGTCTTAAAAAAGATGAAAAAAAGACCTTCAATTCTATTTTATTTATAAAATACGGCAGCGATACCATCTCATTATTATAAGTATTTATTTTAAATCAATTTGAATATAGTCTCTGGGCCAGGCGGGGGCGTCCGCTCAGCGTCCTAACCACATCTCACCAATCACTCTCACAATCCAAACAAATTATGAAAAAGGGCACTGTTATTAGGAACAATCCTCTTGGCTCTTTCTCACACACTGTGCTACTTTCCTTTTAAACTCCGAATAGGATTCTCTCCACTCTTTCTGCAAAAATGAAACAGAATAAGCAAACACATCAGCTGTGGACGTGTGCGGATTTGGTGTAAGGGGATGCGTACGGCGATGCCAAATGTATAACGTTTTTCAGTGTTTGTAGTAAAATGTTTGCCGGTGTCACAATGGCCCTTTTTCAGCAATATATATATTCTTTTCTAAATATCCTTTTGCTCCTAGAAGCAATCTTCTTGACTTTTCCTAACACATCTGGCAACTTTCTTTTTGAATTCCGAATATCGTTCTCTCCATTCTTTCTGTGGAATCAAACAATGGTTAGGTGATTAGTTCTACACAAATACATCTACATGCACAAACTAAATGGAGGTAATTACTTCTGTAGCTTACAATACAGTATGTCACTCCAACACAATTAAAAAAATGATGATGAATGAGGTTTTTTAATAATATATAAAGTATATTAGATAACATAAAAATGTGATGCTTACATATGAAAGACTTATTGTTTCTTTGAAAAGATGAACCAACATACTTAATTTATACTTCTATACTTCAAAACAACAATTTATCAATTATAACCTTCTCAATTGAGCAAATGTTAAAATCAATTTTTCTAATTTTCTTTCATTATTCTACTTCTGTGTTCAAAAATCATTATATATTGTGAGTTGAAACTTTACACTTGTCATTGGTTCTGCAGAGGTGTGGCATAGTCATAACTGTACAATGGGTGGAGTGTGGACAGTTTTCATAAATCAGTATATTTGTAATGTTCCTTATAATCACAACAAAAAGCATAGTGTCACTGTTTAAAAATAACATTCAAATTCAATGTGCGTAAAGGTATGTACGCCCACATATTAAATGTTCAGATTCTATATTTATAGAACAGTTTCTAGTCTCTATCAGTTTGAATAATTGTACTAAGATTCAATTTGAATTTTGCCTGGCTTATATCTTGCTTATGCATAATTTGTTTCTGAGCATTGCTAGGTTAACACCAGATGGGCTGTGAGTTGCCTACCCATGTAAGCAATAAAAAAAAAAGATTTGTACAAGTGAGTTAGTTAAATCAACTATCTACATAATACAAATTATTCCTATAGAAGCATTTTATACTTGATACGATCAAAGTACAACTTTGTATTGATAAATATTTTATTTCTTTATTAGGGAAACCAAGAGTTCTAAAAATATACATATCCAAAATTTTAAGGTATACTTCAGAAAAATAATGATCGAGAATAGTAAAGATATCTGGTTAGGGCAGATTATATTATGCCTCTCTAAGTACACAAGTAGTGTCTTTGCGTGTGATGTGTTTAAATAATATGTTAGTGATCGCTACCTGCTTAATTCCCTACTGATATACAAAAGTGTGTCTGAAAGTTTAAAATGATATTAATTTTTAAATATTAATGGATTAAATTATTAAATTTCATTCATGAATTCATTCATTAATGAATTAAATTATTAAATTCAATTAAAGAAAGCGAACTGAAATATCAGTTTTAATTTTGGACATTACCACATATTTTTCTAATAAAAACTGATTTCAACTGTCAAATCAATTATGAAATTCAAAACATTAAAAAAAATATTATGCAGAAAACAGTTTGCCTATCAACTATTTGGTATATTAGCATCATGTTCTGCCTGCTCTAAGCTATATAAATTGCTACAAATGCATTTAATAGGTTAAGTAATATATAATATTCTATAACAAAAACATTTACAACTACAATGAAATTATTGAATTAAAATGAAAACATTGTAATTGCACACAAAAAAAAAACCACTTACTGCAGCATCAACATTAGCGGGACTCTCATCATTTGGATCAGCGAGCATTGAAATTACACTGATCAGTATAGTCTCAACTGTGTGCACAGGTAACCATCGTTCTGAAGCTTTTTCATAACCCCATTTGTCATCACCTGGCTCGTGGAGTATTGATATGCAGACATCACCATTTTTATCAACTGAAACAGTCATATTTTCATTACATTAATTACATAAATAATTCGAGTGTAATCCACATTTGTAGGGACTCCTTAAACCTGCACCATAAATTCCTCTCTACAATATAATAGAAGGCACCCACATAGTAAATCCATGGTACTAAGAAGTTCACCTTTGCTTTTTTATTAAACTCTTATTTATTTATTGGATATAAGAGTCAATTGTGTAATGGTCCACCTGGTATTATAGTTATATATAGTTACCAGAGTGAAATCCCATTTTGTAAATGTCATTATCCAGTTTTAGACATCAAGTCAGTCTCAATTGTATTGTATGACACTGCTTTGAAACAGAAATAGTCAGGACAGTACAGATTCGTTTGGATGAACAATATGTTCAGACTTCATTACAAACTTCAGAGGTGTCAAGGGACACCCGGATCGAACGAAGTTCCTTTCGATTAATTAGTGAAGGAATTGTAATTTTTTTTAAAGATATAATAATAAATTACGGCATTATGAAGAAGAAAAAGACAATACTATGAACTAAATTACTATTATTGAAACGCTATCTCGAGAAACTGTACTCATTACGCGGACCAATCGGATACGAGCAATGTCACACGATAAGCGCCTACACCTTGATTGGTCAGAATGACGGATCTAAAAAGTGTCGTGACAACTTTTCGTAAGAATTTTTTCCGTCTAGCCCACTTTCACAACGCGCGATAAGGAACTTCGTTCCAATTATAAATACTGTAGTTTTCATATTTATTTTCTATACAATATTTATTAGCTGTAATCATAATGAATTTGTACCAAATCAAATTACCCTTAGATTTTAATGAGTTAAGCACTTTACAGTAAGGCTATATTTTTCTAATTCAGTGAAAAAGATGCAAATTCAAAACAAAACAAAGAATAGTTAGACATCTAATTTATGATAAGCACTTGCAAAACAAACTTAATGGGTTTAACTTTAAGTCAATATAAAAGTAATCTAAACTTAAAATGTTAAGAATACTCTACTATTATTAACTAAAAAAAATTATCATCGTACTCACTGTTTGGATGCCATATTTCAGTCACAAATTTCATCCGGGGTGGTCTCAAAGGATATTCCTTGGGAAAATTTAAATGTGCTTTAAAGAAACCTCCCTCGCTGAAAATATTTTTATAAGAATAAACAACATGTCTCATAATTTAATACTTTTCTTTATTAAATAGGTGGTTAAAAAACTTGCAGCCCGTATGGTGGTTACAGGAGTTTTTAGACATCACAATGTGAATGTTGCCACCTGCCTTGAACCATCAGAACTGAAGAACTTGAAGCTTCTTTGAAGAAATATGCAGGATGATAGTACACATCTTAAAGGCCATTCCACCAGCATTTTTATAAACATTACAATATGCAAACAATTAGTAATAGTGATTACTGAGAGATATAGCTTTGAACTATATATAACTTGGGTATTTACTCACTATAGTGTGTCTGGGGGACCAATAATGAGGACTTCCCATTTGTATATATCATTGTCATCTATTAAGCCAGCAGAAAAGCCTTCTACTGGGTTTTTGTTCAGTTCTGAAATAAAAAAAAGATTTAAAAGACACTCATTTTACAAACGACAATGCACAGATCGGAAGATTATGGACATTTAACCGCATTGTTCGCGAGTAATGTGAACCTTTGCCAAATCCAAATCGTAAATACACTCGATCTACAGTTTGACTTTGGCAAAGTGTACCTGTCATCGCAACGGATATTGATTTTATTTTGCAGGTTTATTCCTCATTAATTAACCTAACACCATTAGACCTGAAATATAATCTATAAATGCGTTAAATACTACAATTAATAGTTACCAAATTTGACTCGATAAGGTCAACGAATTTCGTTCAGAACTTGACTAGCGCGGTGACTGGCATATTATACATGAGTTTTATGTTAAATAAGAACTTACCAGCTAATTGCTTTTTTAATAAAAGCGAAGACTGTGGCTCTGACATTAATTACAATTGTGAAATTTACCCTGAAGACACGAAACAAATGATTTTTCGACAAAAGATGGCTGGCAGAGTTTTGAGCAGGTTGTGAAACATATGAGTTACTACTTACTTCCGGTTGATTTTGTGTTGCCATATATTTTCTGTGTCATTCTACTGTCACTGATTAATCTTAATTATATGGTTTGGTTTACAGCTAAAATATAATTTTATTATTCTTTCAATATTGTTTTTTACTATCTAAGTAACGTAGGAAAGCTCTTGAGCTCTGGTAAATGCTTTGTATTATATTGTCATAAGAAGTTAGTGAATTTAAGAAAACATATCGCTTCGTTTGAGCCTTTCTACACGCCAAACTTCATATTTATTACGACAATTCTGTTGATTAGGTTTAAATAATGCGATGAGATTAGTCAAAATTTTCTGTAATTTTTAAGGAGGCAAAGAAACGAAGCTATTGTTCAAAACTTAAAAGTATTAGAGTCTAGTCTAGTTACTGAATCCCTTAACTGTCACAAAGTGCATGCCCTTAAAAACTAAGAAATATTTTATCCAAAACAATGGTATTTCATGTGTTCCACACTTCAATCTTCTAATAACTTTATTTGGTCTAGTAACTCAGAGCGGATATTTATAACGCCACCTATTGAGCGTTTCACAGAGTGTAATAACCTTTTTTATAGATGTCGCTATGTACATACTAGCTTTGGTTTTAAATAAATTATGTTTGAATAACTTATATCCAAAGTTAGGTAGTCAAAGCTTGAATGCATATTTTGAGTTAATATTTTACTAAACTAAAGGGAAGAAAGAAAGACGAAATTTTTAAATTATGTAAAATAATTATATTCATTGTGAAAATGATAAATTATACAAAAAATATTTTACAAATCAACTGTTTCAGAATCTCTTCGTTTTTTCTTTCCGTGCGCATCAGCGTGTCCGTTCATGTGTTCTAGTTTTCTTTTGTTTTTTATATTATTCTTTAAATTTTTTTTAGGCTGCTTACTCGCGATTTCACCATTTTTACTATTTTGGTTAATCGCATTAGCTTTNTATTCATTGTGAAAATGATAAATTATACAAAAAATATTTTACAAATCAACTGTTTCAGAATCTCTTCGTTTTTTCTTTCCGTGCGCATCAGCGTGTCCGTTCATGTGTTCTAGTTTTCTTTTGTTTTTTATATTATTCTTTAAATTTTTTTTAGGCTGCTTACTCGCGATTTCACCATTTTTACTATTTTGGTTAATCGCATTAGCTTTCTTATTATTTTCACTCGCTTTTAGTGTACCCTTACAAGAACCTACGATTTCTAACAAAGTATTAAAATCTAAATTACATTTAACATGGCAGCTCTCGTGGAAAATTTTCATGCTGTTTATCAATTTTTTTAGTAATAGGAAGAAATTGTTTTTGACAGCCAATTGCTGTTGCCCCTTCAGTGTTTTTCTTAATGTAATATCAAATTTATTTTCCAAATTATCTAGACAAGCGAGCGCTTTATCCGTTTCGGGTTTGTTTCTCTTCAAGGCTCGATACAGGCCCGCCAAAAGTTCCAATCCCTCGTTGCGCCGGAACTGTCTAACTTCGGGATTGAACACATTCTCTATTACGATCGGGGCTAACTCATAAATTCCTTCCCATTCCATTTGTAGAACGTTGTGAAACAGAATGATTGGTAACAAGCAACTGCGGTTCTGAAAGTAGTTTTGTGTTGCTTCTTTTAGCAGTTCCATGATGGGAGACGTTTTAAGCTTTTTTGGTGACTTTAAACTACTGCTTTCGATTTTTTGTGAGCAATGTATTATAAACGTCACAAAGTATGTTACAACATCACCTAAAGCTTGATACATAAAGTGGGATCTTTCCCCTTTATCCATTACTGATCTCAGATAGTCGCTGAGTATTTTTGCAGTAACATCATTTGTCGAAGAAAACTTCCTTATTTTCGTCAGATTCTTAATAGTTTTCCTTACGCGGTTTTCGAGCTCACTCAACTGGTTGTCCTGTAAGCAAAATTCGAGGCATCTTGTCAACGGCGCAATCATCGCTAGACAAATATCCATAGATGGGTCCTTCTCCAAATATATATCTATCAAGTCTAAGACGCGTATTCGAAAGTCTGAAAGCGCTTTTTTATCTTTACGGTCTTTTTTTGTTTTCTTTGTTTTACCTTGCTGGTATTGTTTGAATGCTTCCGCGAGAGCTTCGTCTAATTTCTTGCCTTCTTCTTCATCGAGCATATCTGCGTCCACGCTTTCCGTATCAGAGCTTGTGGCGGCTGCTCCTAATGCTTTTTGAACTGCCATCCGTAATTGATCTGGCGTTTTCATTTCCTCCTCATCATTTTCATCGTCTACTTCACTATCACTTTCATTGTCACTGTTTTCTTCAATGTTCTCCTCTCCATCTGATTCTTCGGCTTCAGATTCGCTATCCTGAGTCAATGGATTAGATTCACTTTCGGGGTCTAACACGGATACAATCTGTTCGATAGCTGATGGTGTTAAATACTCCCATAAAAGCCTAAATACGCACTGTACTACTGATCTCAGTACACTTGACTCAGCTGACAGTATCGATAGCAAAACTTCCACTAAAACTTCAATCCACTCTAGATTCCCATTAATGTCAGTATCCTTCACAACTTTCTTTTTCTTTTTACCTTTTTTGTAGTGTTCATAACAACTCCTTAACTCCTTTATAGAACTTGTTGCAATTTTTACATGTGTGGGTTCAGAAAATAGAAACAAACCAAGCTGATAGAGTAATATAAGAAATACATTCTCTACTTTGGACTTTGAGTTATTCTTTTCTATATTCGAGCAGACCTCCATTAGCATTTTCCAGCATTCCATATTTTCTTCGGGGAACTGTTTTTCGAGTTTGGAGCGTATTTGTTCTTTTTCAAGTAAATTTCGGATGAAGTCACAAAGTGATGATAATACAGAGACTAAGTTATCGACGTTTGAGAATCGGGATGTGAAGCAACGATAGAAACAGGATTTTATTGCCACTGAAAAAAAAAGTTTTTATTAGGTTGTTTAATTAAATTTTAATTATCAAAGTGAGAATCTTATGTGGTCCAATCCAAATATTTCTATGGATATTTTCAGGTGTGGAAATCTATAACTTTTACAATTATTATATTTGGTCAATTATACTGTAAATGTATGTTATGCAAAGTTTAAGTTATGTCTGTAATCTGTGGGAACTTCAGAAAATGTTGAAATACATTAAAATAATAATTACCTGATAAATCTATACTGATAGCAACATTTTCATCACCACCAATTTTGAAGAAGCCAAAACACATGAGGAGTTTCATGTATGTTAATTTAAAATCTACGTCGTCTTTAACTACCTCGTGACTTACTAAATAAGATAGCATTTCAGCTGCTTTCACCCTTTCATTATTATACCAGATTCTCTCTGTACCTTCCCTGATGAATTTCTTCGAAGAATTCAATAGTACTCCTTTGAATAGCTTGGCCATTTTTTTAACACCATCCTTGTCTAAATCGGAGATAATGATTTTAACCACAGAGGTGCCTGTTATCTCAATGAAATTCATCTCTCCAGGATTGAAAAGTAGTTTCTTTAATATTTCAACTCTTATTTTTCCATCAACATTCTCAGACTTTAATGCCTTTGAGAGTGAATTCAGAAGTTCTTTTTGTTTCTTAATCATAATTTTATTGTCATCCTCATTGTCCTTTTTATTTCTTATTTTACTAGCTGTCTGCAAACCTTTGAACCAATCAATAAAAAGTTTGAAAAAATTGCGACTTATCAATTCCGGTAAGACCTCATGATTGTTTTCAATGTTGTTGAATATCGTAGTTAGTATGTTAACAGCGACCAGTTCTCTGTTACGATTGTGTTTTGTGAGTTGACTGTCAATACCCGATAACCAGAAAAGTTGCAGATGTGGTGAGTTTGCTATTTGCGCTCCTATCTCTTTATAGATAGGATGATTCAGTGAAGAAAAATCAACACCGGTCTGAAAAAAATATATTTCAATACAGGAAATAAACCAAAATTATCATCAACTTTCTATATGAAACACATCCAATAATTAAAATTAGTTATGTCGTCAATCTCAAGGTAATTATTTGATATAGAAAATTAAATAGTAGTTAGCACTAGTTATTATGTTACACCTTAATTATTTGTTATCACAAATATTGTAAATAACAAAATTAAAATAAAAACCTCGAGATTATGATTTAAAAGTATGTACTTTTATTTATTTTTTATTGTTCTTGCAGGCATACGGCCCTCCTGATGTTGAGTGGTTACCATTGCTCATGGACGCCAGCATTGCCTGGGGCAGAGCCAAGCCGCTATCTATCATTAAATACTCTCCACAAGCCTCGTTTGACATGTCATAGTGCTCAGGAAACACCACAGAGACGTGCTCATTCCAAAGCCGGTAGGTATATGGCAAAAATTAATTATATCGACTACTTGAAAAAACTGTACAAAATACTACAAAATTAATTAAATTTTTGAATGAACTATTTAAGTCTTAGTGTACATACCATTAGTTTCTCACATACTGGTTGGATATTATCTTCACACAGTATTTCAGAAGTGCCAATTAATTTCCTGAGTTTTACTACATCTGGAAACTTTTTGTTTGCTACCATAAGAAAGTATAGAGAGTCGAGAGTATGTTCGGATAATTCTTTCTTGAAATCTTGTTTTATGTTTGACCAAACAATTGAAGTGAAATTTTCAACATCTAACTGAAAAAAAGAAAAAAAAGGATATTTGTAGAACAATTTGATATCATGCATGCGTCTTGTACTTTCATGGCATTGTTATTTGATGAATACGGTGAGTGGTTAGTGTTGCTCATAGATATCAGTAATGCCAGGGCCACAGCTAAACTGCTGCATACCACTGAGAACTATATACAAGTCTTGTTTCAAAAATTAATTGCTTGTTTGCCAAAATTTATACAGCTAACACTGACGTACCAGCTGAAATTAATTATAAACATTGTTTAATCTACCTAGTATCAAGTATTAAGAAAACTAACTTATTATACTCAGGAAGACTAATCCTGAAACAATAAACACTGTTAAATACATAGATTAACATTTAAGCAGTGGTTCTTAAAAAACAGAAAAAAATATTGAAAACTATCATTTAATTTTGTTAAAACTAATAAATTAAGATGCACAAGTACAAGTTTGAATTTGAAATTGCTGAGGCCATGTAATTTTGCCAACATGTGCATATTGTTGAAAAATTAAATACGATTAAGCTTAAATATGAAAATATTAGATTCATCCCATCATCCCCTTGTTTGTATTTAAATGATTCTTGGTAGATTATTAAAGTGTTTTAAATAAACTATATATCAAATGATTAAAGTGTACATTGTTATAAACTTTTACAAGTTTTCTTATAATCTCAGAGTTTTAACAAAAGTATTTGGTATTAGTTAAAAGCTCCCGTTGCAGCAATACGATTTTCATTAATGCCGCAAATTAATGTTTCAAATGTTGAACAAGTACAATAATGAAAACAACATTTATGAATCAATATGCAAATGGATGTTTAAAAAAAATTAAACTTACTCCATTGATGAAATCCAGGAAAATAAGATAAGCAACAGTGCTTAAATATGTTTTTTTTTTGCTTGCACTCATTAAGAGCTTAATAATTTCAGTTTGTTCTTCAGTCGTGCATTTCATTATTAATCCAGATCGGAAAACAGCTCCACACACTAATATCTGTCCCAGAGCGACATCTCCTACTTCCTAAAACATTAAGAATGTCATGGGTTATCAATATATTTACAACTAGTTGACCCGCCAGACTTCCTAGTGCCTCAGTCGATAAATAAAAGACCTAAACTTTTGTATAAAATAAACTGAAAACAAACAAAAGGAATCCGTCTGACTGGGGACACATCAAAGGAAAAACAAAATTGTTATTTTTATTTAATTCCGAGTATTTTCATATTTGTCAACCTTTTAAAATTAACCAAATTGGTACAGCCGTTCTCAAGTTTTAGCGAGACTAACAAACAGCAATTCATTTTTATATATATAGATTTAGTAATAACTAAATTTTAAATTATTCATCATTTTTAATTTTCTTTAGAACCATGTGGTATAGAATTTCTAGAAATGTAAATTCAACTTTTTTAATCAAGCACATAATAAACTTCAGCTTGACCATTGAACTGAAACTGGTGGTATTTTCGTATTGTTTGTTTCAAACATTCTTTTTTAGTTAATTTCAGTGTTGGCTCCAAGTTTTAGAAATAATCTGGTGAAGCATATTTCATAACACAACCAGACATAATACACGGATATAAGACTTTTTGGGTTTTACAGAATACAGGCATAAGAGAAATTTTCAATAATTTAAAAGCATTTGAAATCATCATTTAAAGTATTATTTAAACTGATGAATATTGCGTGCTGTTGCTTTTCAAAGAATTTAATTTTGGATTTACTGAATGCATTTTGGATGCACTAGTGTACTCACACTTTTTGAAGAGCCATTAGCGTGCAATTCTTTTTTCACTAGTTCCAGGAGCTTTGTTACGGTGATTTGATCGAATTTTGTTAGCAATGCGACCAGGGTGGCGAAATATCCCGTCCTCATATCCGGTACATTCGCGCCTAAGCTTCGAACTAGCCTTTTCAATACATATTGCACGTCTTTTTCATTCTGTCCAAACAAAGGTGATTATTTCATTAACACATTACTTTTAAAATGGTTACAAAACAAGTAAATTTCACTAATTTGGTGAAAATAACAAAAAACTAACCTCATTGTCTTGCAACTGTGTTATAATTTTGGTACCTCCTGTTAATCTAGCGTCGTCTTTCGCAGCTTTAAGTAAATCAAACGATTCTAGCACAAAAGAAGTTACTTTGGCCTGCGTTTGAGGCTTGTTCTCTTCACTTTCGTCTTTCATTTTGAGTTAAATTGAACAATTCAAACTAAACTAAATTACTAAACTTTCCACATGGAGCACGAGTTCATGTTGCATTTACTTTGGTGTATTATCTATGCAATTTCCAATGATTTGACACATGACAGTAAGTAGTTCTACTTTTCCAACTGTAAAGGCAAAAGTATCATACCATACAGCCTAATCATATGCATATTCTTTTTATGAAAAATGTTATGGAGCGAAATGAAATGAAGTTAATTAATTTGAAACATTAATCAACTTACGAAATTAAATGAAATGAAATGTGGTGAGATGATATGGGGTGAAATATAATCTTAGTAAAATGGTATTATTTACTGAGACTAATTCAGTAGCCTTTTTGGAAGATCCCAAGGAGCTACATCCAGCGGCTTTGTGTAATTTTCCCACATTTGTGCACTTTAACAGACATTAAACAGTTATTAAACCACCGTTATTACATATTTAATCCTGAAGAAACAATAAATATACAAAAAAATAACAATTCGCAAGTTTCGCATTCCCGCCAAAAAGTCCTTGACATATAACAATTACTGATTTAATTATTTGTGTTTAATCTATGATATTTATTGGGATTGCTGTTTTGTTTCTTCATTGCTTAGATAAGTGAACGAGTTCACGGCCCACCTGGTTTTAGGTAGTTATCAGAGCCCCTTGAGATCACTACTTGATGCCGCTACCGATTTTGAGACATAAGGTCTGAGTTTCAATTGTATAGTATAACGGTTTTCTCATCCTCCAAACAGCAAAGTCTTGCTGTAGAAATAAGCTGGGTGATGCGTACTCACAAGACACCCAATGACAGTAAAAAAAGTTGGTTAAGAAATGGTGCTGTCGGCCACTGATCAGCTGGAGTTCAAAATACTCCAGGAGACACGTAATTATTATTCGTTCTTTCCATCCTATACCGTCTCCTCCCAGGTGATGCCTATTAAAAGCAATGAAATTATCGCGATAAGCCTGGAACCCGAGGTGTCCGACCAGTCACGCTTTTTAAAGATGGCGTGAACATGAGCGATGTTCCATTAAGTCGGAACTCTGTTTAGTGCTGAGAGGCGATACAAACGCGTTAGCGCAGAATCAAACCAGGGGGGATATTTTCAAAACTATGGCAGGGGTGCAATCTAGCCCGTTCGATCTATAACGTCCAGGTATGCTTGGTAGCATGGCTCCTTCGTCTTTAATAGGCGAGTTTGAGTTTGATACTGAACAGAAAGTCAGCTTTCTCTTTCCTACTGTAGGCCAGACTGTCATCGGACTTGCGCAATGGTGGAAGACGTAAAAGTTCCCTCATACAGCTTGGGCGAGTGACCAAGCGTTGCAGCTCCCAGAGGTACATTTCATCGGTCTTTCGTCAATTCTCGCAATGTACTTCGATTTCGCCATGGCAATAGCTCTCTTATAGAACCTAGAAGCGGCGTTAAGCTTCTGTCCTACTGGGTGGAATTCCAACCCTTCCAGGGATCATTTCATGCTGCCTATGCGGATCGCTTGAGACGTGAAACATTCTTACTGGCGTTATTGATTACCTTTTGACACCCTTTATTGATTGATAAAGCCCCGCAGTGTTGCGTCGAGGGTCGATACATTTAATTATTGAAATGTTAGATGATCTGACAAAGTGAATTTACCGAAATTTCAAGAACATTTTGAGGTATATTTCCATTAATTTTATTATTTGAAATGTTACCGCAAATGTTCCAGTATAGCGCAAGTTGTCATGTCGCATGTCGACGCATCATCATCTAAAAATATTATCATAACTTTGATATTTTTTTGTTAGCATTTTCAATTGAATTTACCTGAAGCTACATTCATGCGCTCAGAGTATTAAGAATACAGATAGATATGCTTCGTATTATGGAATATGTATATTGGAATATTTTGCTATTTTGGAATTTATATACACATGTATACTCATAAAATGGAGGTGGATGTACATATGTGCGCATTGTGTTGTTTTTTTTGTAAACTTAAATTTATAAATTTCTCTTTTTTTTCCTTTGTGCACTTTTTACTTATATGTGGTTTTGATGGTGGAAACTTGTTTGGTTTTTGTTTTAGCTATTTTTTAATATATTATATGTTTGTTTTGTACTGTTGGTTTCTCAAATAAATAAATAAAATATATAGTCCCCAAAAAGTAAAATAGAAGAGTAACCTTTATCAGATTTCTATGAATCATTATTTTATGACCAAACTATAAAATGAGTCGACTAGTATCAAAGCCGGCAATGTGACTTTTGGACAATTATTGGTAAATCAGAAAAACGAATTATTGACTTTGTATTCCATTGGCAGCCACAAAACTCTTCTGAACGACATCTTAGATAAATAACAGGTTAAGTATTAACCTTTATTTAATGCAGGTTTTGAACCGTATTCTTTGAAGGAGACGATTATATTCAAATCAATCTGTATTGACATATCAATAACATTTTTTTGTTCAAATGTACAGATTGCCACCTTTGATAATAGACGACTCAAATCTAAGTAGGTAGGTACATATCTATTGAAAACGATATCAAATCGCTAAAAGATCGAAGCACAATAATATTTTATCACAATTGCACACGGTGACTAGAAATAGCTTCGTCTAAAGTTGTTTGTTGATTTATTTTCTACAGTTTTTTTACTTAATGCTTATGCGTTTACTGGAACATTCTATACGCACCTCTTTATCTGACGTTGTATGATAATCAAATATGTTTATTTTATTATATGTACATTTCCATTTTCGGTTACAAATAAATAAATAAAACAATTAAAATTCAAAGAGCTATAATAACATGTTGACTTTTTATTAAATAATGTATTAGTAATAAGAAAGATAAGATTATACCAATAATAACGACTTTTGGAGCCAATATATATAATGTATAATATAACTCAGGATGAAGTGTTTTAGTTCATTCCCGTGGTAGGTTTTGCGCCAATTGTCGTAATTTCGCGCGGGCCACCTTTCCCACGGATGTCATCGGCAATTCGTCCATGAATATAACTCCGCCTCTTAATCTTTTTGAATCCGACAATTTATCTGTAAATTTATGACAAACCAAGTTGAAAAGTCAATTCATTGAGAGGGGAGCAAGGGAGTGTAACTGTTTACCATTCCGAGTACTCGTAAAATGTGACATATCGCTGGGGGAACGTTTCGGGAGCACGGGAGCACTGCATGGGTTCCGTGTCGTCCACCGAGAGTCTGCGCGACCATAGATTATACACTTGTGCGCGACTGAATCGCGAAGAGGTCAGTGTGCTTAGTGCGAGTTTTTTAACGTTCTCGATAGCGTTTAAGTTAACTCAAATTTGTATGGACTTGGAACGTTTGCCTACGATTGCCGCTAGGGGCGCTATTCCAAATGCACAGAAATTGGAGTTATCTTTTAAGCTATCGAGAATGTTAAAAAACTCGTACTAAGCACATAGGCTACAAACTTTTTTTTTACTCATAGGGTACAAACTATTTTCGTACCCCTTCAAAATCTGATTCGGAGGTTCGGTTGTGAAAACTTAATAGATATTTAAGAGTTACTTTATTTGCTATGTAGCTTCTAGGATTTTACAGCACAAAATCTTAAAATGAGGATATTTTTATGCGAAATCGTTTTCCACCAAGCCCATAAATAGATTGCTCCAAATGCATCTCTTACTACCTCTGATAAATACGACAAGACACCAAACAGACAAGAAAGACATTTTAGCCCGTTTTCCGTATCTTATTACTGGCAACATCGTCGTATCACTGCTACATACGATTACATCGGGCGTCTTACCTTTATTATGAAATTGAAATCTAAGAATTGGAAAATTAAACAAAATGTATTTTACAATTATTCACCGGCAACATGGTCTTTTATCTCCTCTGCTGTGACGGTGGCATCCTTCCGTCTCACCACACACGCTACGGGATGTTCGCCGTCTTCTTCACTAGGTATACTGGTAACACTAACATCCAAGACTCCTTCGTGAGTTCTGATCACCCCTTCGATTTCGAGAGGTATAACCTAAAATGTTTTGAAATTTAGATTGGCCGAATACCGCCTGTACCAAAGACGGAAAACGTTTTCTTTTTGTATATCTCATTTATATGACCAACTATTTGATAGGGTTGCTAATCTCGACATAGTATTTAAAGCGCTTCGAAAATCATTGTACGTAATTAAAGACGTCATCTCGGGTCCTCCCAATCCACTAACGGTGCTTTTAGGTAACCCAAGCACAGGTCATCATTCTCGTCGAACCTGTCGTTTGCGACGAAGGGCTCGGCGAGTTTTTTTTTATGTTTGAAGTATTACTGAAGGCCTGGAGGCCTTTCCAGTTTCACCAGGGCAGGTGGGCGAGCAAGGCTCAGCCAGGAGGGTGGGATTTGCTAACAGCTACCCGAGCGCCTCCGAAGAAGACCTAACAACTCAAGAGCAGCTGCTTCGCGCATGAATCTACTACCGGATCGGAATCGTGACCCGCTGAGAAGAGTCGGCGAGAAACTCAGCGAGCTGATGCATGGGTTAGGTTGCGTGTTGCCGAGTTCGACGAGTACGGTTACCGGGATCCCTAAGCATGCTCCTAGTGTTAGAGCTGAAGGTGTCTAATGCAAGAATTTTTGGATCTGATGGATCCGTAAGGACTTGTCTAGGGCGACGATGGTGACTTGCTCCTGCGTGATCAGGATTCGGGGAGTATCGTCGAAGTCGATTATCATGACGCATAGCCATATCGAAGTAACGTTCTGACACTGGGCTCGGCGAGTAAATTAACCCACAGACACAGCCCACTGAGTATCTCGTCAGATCTTTTCAATGGGTCGCGTTTCCGATCCGACGGTAGATTCTGCGAAGCACGGCTCTTGCTTGGATTCCTGTCAGCAACATCGTCAGGTTTGAGCCCCGTAAGCTCACCCACTAGCCCGATGATGCTGACATGGTCTCTCTAGACCATCAGCTTAGGTAGGGAAAAAAAACACGTAATGGACCAAAAAACAAAACTAAACTATGTGTTATTTAAAACAATTTTACGATTTGCTTTCGCGATTTTTGGTAAAGTTTGGTTATAGTCTATTCGGTCGTGCTTACAGGAAAGTCGGAAATTTGTAAGAAATAACCACGAGATAAAAAAAGGTATTTTTAAAGTGAAACTTCTAATGCGGCTTCCAACAACGTTGCGTTAAACGTTTAACGCTACCATGGAACGCATGCGCCTATACTTGTTACAGGCCACCGCGAATAGTTTATTGAAGTATTAAAAATATATATATTTCTTTTTTTGTAAATGTCGAAAATGTCGCATCTCTTATACACAGTATTCCCTATTACAAGAGCAATCTGATTTAAGGATGAAAAATGAAGATAACCACAATACTACATATAGAAAAAAAAGTTTCACTTCAATCGCGTGCACCAAGTTGCACAGGCACTGTTTTTTTTGAAATTCCTAAGGTTTTCCTTATTGAATACAGTATTTTAAGGGATTACGTAATCGTTAATTATACATTACACGGAAGCTCCTGTATTGGATGATCATGCTCATTCTTTCGACGAAATAGAAAAAGTCCTCTTCGTCTCTGTACAAAATATCCCCGGTTTTAAACCAGCCATCCGCTGTGAAGGCCTTAGCAGTTTCTTCTGGATTCATGTAGTACTCCTATAAGAGCCACAAAATCACGATCAATGTTCACAATAAATTCTATATCAGGTACAAAGGCAGCTAGACACGCCTTTGTACCTGAATTATATCCTGATACCTGATGCTACGTAGCACGTCCGTGTGCCATCATTACCCCAGCGCCCTCTAATAAGCGCGCAGTCATATTGGAATAGGTACAAATGTAACGGGTTCTTTGAAAGTGCTGAGGCCGCCGCCTCCTGACACCATAGCGCCCACATCTTGCACCATACGTGAAGCCGCCTCTGATCAGGTAGTCAGGTAGATAGATATCGATAGATCGCTTTTTCTTCTGCGTTATCGATACCGATATCGGTTTAGCACACGTGTCGACTCTATTTTAAGAGACGTGGCTAGAGCCTATACTACAGATTCACTATAGTAGAATTATTTTGTCGCTGCAGTTTGGGTCATAAAACATAGCCCGGCTAGGGCGGTGAGTATGTTGCGCGGGCGCAACGCCATTATCAATAAAAACAAATGAGTCATCGAAGGCAGGTACATGGCGGCGGGGTGGTATTCGAAGGGTGGTGAGACATTGTTATGTTATGAGTAATTTGTAGTTACCTGCAAGTTATAATACATGATGTCGAAGAGAAATGTGTTTTTATGTATTAGTTCTCTGAATTTCTTTAGTGACACAATGGCTACTCCTTTGTTTTGTATCAAAACGGCAGAATTTATTCAAAATAATATTATCAACAATTTGTTAAAAAATTTCACTGAAATAAGAATAACTCCCGAAAAGTTACAAAGTGTTAATTTCTGCCGTTCTCGTTAACTTGCTGCGGCGATATGTGGTGTAAGTGTTCGATTCGTGATTTTTTCTTTCATTTTTATCACTAACGTACAAAATGACAAAACTAAATACACTATCGATAACGCTTATCGACAACAATAATGCGCATCACTATGCCCGTCCATAAGGCTCGTGAGTGGAAGAGAGAGCGAAATACTCGCTTCACCGCTCCGATTTTTTATGACCCAAACTGCACGGACAAAATAATTCTACTATAGTCACCAAACCAAAGGTGTTACAACACCGTTCTGATTGCTCTTTAGTTGGCTCTAAAGTTACCATACATTGATTGAACTTACTGTAAAACAATCTCCTTTAGTCCACAGTTCTCCCAGGACATGTGGTTCAGTTATTTCTAGACCAGTCTCAGGATCTACCAACTGAAAAAACGAAATATTTTTACTAGAACTATACTATAACTATTTTTCTATTTTACATTGCTTCATGTTACCCTTGACAATGACCAAATTACTATTAATGAGATTTTCAATTATGTGTTGAGGTAAACTTCCACTAACTTTTGAAGTCGTCGTGGCCTAAAGGATAACCCGTCCAGTGCATTCGTACGTATTCCAGTGCGTTCGATACACCGGTGTTCGAATCCTTAACAAAATACTTATCAAATGTTCCCGATTTACTTCCACGACGAAGGAATAACATCGTGTAATAAAAATCAAACCTGCAAAATCATAATTTGTGTACCTTTTTTTTTTCCTACCTATGCTGATAGCCTTGAGAGGCTATTTCAGCTTCAGCCTAACATGTGTAGGTGAGCTCACGGGGCTCAAACCGGAGTGTTGCTAACAATGACCCTAGCAAGAGCAGTGCTTCGCAGAATCTCCCACCGGATCGGAAACGCAACCCACTGAGAAGATCCGGCGAGAAACTCAGTGGGCCGTGTCCATGGGTTAATTCGCTCGTCGAGCCCTTCGTCGCAAGCGACGGGTTCGACGAGGACGGTGACCAGTGCTTGTGGTGGCTAAAAGCACCGTTAATGGATCGGGAGGATCCGTAATAACGTGCTTTGGGCGGCGTCGACTGTTTACCATTCGGTCTACAGGATCGGGTATGTTGCGTAATTACTGGTGGTAGGTCTTCTTGCGAGTCCACACGGGTAGGTAGCACTACTCTGCCTATTTCTGCAGTGAAACAGTAATGCTTCACGGCAGAAATGCGACAGAAGTGCGGACGGACTCACAAGAGGTCCTACCACCAGTAATTACGCAAATTATAATTTTGCGGGTTTGATTTTTACTGCACGATGTTATTCCTTCACCGTGGAAGTCATCGTGAACATTTGTTGAGTACGTATTTCATTAGAAAAATTGGTACCCGCCAGCGAGATTCGAACACCGGTGCATCGCTCGATACGAATGCACCGGACGTCTTATCCTTTAGGCCACGACGACTACTAATCTAAGATCTCCTTCGCGGATGCCTTCCCGGATTATTACTTCTTCGCCTTCCTTATTTAGAACATTTATTTCACTTCCACTATGTTTTTGTCATACAAGTATAATAGATATTGTTGAATATTCTGATCTAATAGGTTGGGGAAAAAGTCTTTTCGCATTACAGTATGAACTTGTAATAAAATCTCTTTGGCTATATATACTATTTGTATCTGGCTGGTTTTGGTATCATTAATAGTTTAAATTTTAAAGAAGATAATTCCAAATTCAAATTAGGAATATGTGTGATTTTTATTTATTTTTCGTACTGTCAAGATGAGTGAATCTAATGAAGAAATTCGATACATTTTAAAATTTTACTACAAAAAAGGTCAAAATGCAACGCAAGAATAGATACGAACGATACGATAGAACGCAACGACAGAATGAAACGACTATAATATTATTGTTTTGTAATCAAGTCCGCACATGATCTGTGAACTGTTAATATGCTATAGGGAGAACGACAAGCTCTTCCTATCCACCAAGTAGATGAAATAGCTTGTCAAGCAAACGGTCCGAATATTATTGTTTATTATAATAATTAACGCTTCAATACATACCTTAACTTCAACAGAGTTCGATCTTTTGCCGCAACTACCGATTGGCGTTTTATGGTTCGTTGCGAATACCGGTCCTATGTTCTCTGTCTGCCCGTACCCTTCGATCAATAACGCGTCGTGCCGTAATCTACTCTGTTTCCAAATAAAAATATTACTAGTTTCACATTCGTATTATCATATTGGCTAACGTATTTTTTTCCCCTGCCTAATCGTTGGTACTAAGAGGTTCCAGCTTTTTAAGAAGTGGTGGGTGAGCTCACGGGTTCAACCTGAAAAAGTTTGCTGGCACTGGCCCTAGCAATAGCATTGCTTCGCTGAATCTACCACTGGATCGGAATCGCGACTCACGTAGAAGATCCGTCGAGAAACTCAGTGTCTCTCAGTGTCACTCTTGTGTCTATGGGATCGGCCAACGTTTTGAAGCTCTACAGCCAATAAAATTGACGACAATAAATATTTTAGGAGTTTTTTACGTATTGTTTGAGTTACTAGAACTTTTATTACTGTCTAGTACCTATGGCTTTTATGTTGCCATTGATGGTGGACTTGCTTGCGGAGACTCTGATTGTAATGCTTACTTGTTCATGGACATAGAAAATGCTCAGAGAGACCATAGATTAGATTTTGAGACAGAAAAGCTTAGTTTTGAAATATTTTCTAGAAACGGGTACTGTAGATCTGTTATAGAAATCACTCAAAACCTGCAGTCTTAAGAAAAAATCTTAACTCTAATAATTATAAGTCTACAAACGTTGGTCATTAAAAAATCATTTAGTGTCGGAATCTATACTGTGAAACCTATTGTTGGTAATTGTCCTCAGCTTGGTTCCTTATTTTGATGTAAAAATAAGACCAGTCATTTCAATTTTGCTCTCAGATTAAACATATTTGATGTTAAGGTGACATCAGGCCACCAGTTTTAGGATCTTTGGGACATTGGAGGATATTTTCTAAGGATAGTTATAAGGATAGAAGATAGCGTGATGCATTTTGTAAGCTAGTTTTGGATCTTGATTTTTCTCATTTAATAAAAAAACCTAATTTTAAATGCATTATTAAATTATATAAATATTTAAAATACACGTATCGCCATAATACTTAGCAAGCAATGTTTGATTTTAAAAATTAAATCATAAAACACTTACTTACCTTTAGTGCCAAAATAACATCCGTATGTAATTTCCCGCCTCCTAAAACGAAGCTTTTGAAGCATTTGAAGTCACAGTTTTCATAGGCCAACAAATTAGAAGCTAGCGACGGGTTCATCATTGTGGTTTTTGGCTGCAAAAATCGGGTATTAACTAGTAGACACCGTTTCGACCAGACGCCATTTGAACCGATGCTTAACTTAAGCAATACAATGTTTTGTTTTATTTCATATTATGAAAAATTTAAATAACAAAAAAAAAAAAAAAAAATTAAATTGGTCGTCTTATTATGTACTATTATTACATTAATTATAGTTACTATGTGCAGTTACGCGTTTGCTTGCTCTAATCTGAACAGTGGTTGTGGTGATGTCCATTCACTCCCATGTGTCGGATTAATTAATTAATTTATTTATATAAATATTATTCATTTGCTTTAAAAGCCAATAAAATGCAATATTTATTTACAAAAGCTCTAAATTCTATATGTACAAAGATGTCACGATTTTCGTTTGACTATGATCTAGACCCAGTCCAGCCATAACTTCTGTTACAATAAATGAAAATGCATTTTTATTAAATGAAGTAATGTAATACCTATTATTAAAATTTACACCTACAATTTATTAAAGTCTCAGCAAAAAAAAAAAAACTATTTTAAATGGCCACCTTTGGCTTTATATTTACAGGCCTTTAATCTGTTTGGCCACGAATCTATGGATTATCGCAGTTTCCAAGGAAAATTTCGCCACTGCCTCCTCCAAAGATTTTTTAAAGAGATTCAATGTCGCCGTGTCGTTTAGAGCAGGCCATGTCCTCTAAAACTGACCATAATTTGAAGTCTAAAGGGTTGAGGTCTGAATATGAAGAATGAATTAATAGTGGATAATGTAATTTTCTAAATAATTTTAAACAAAAATATCTTTATCGTGTTTTAGAAGTATCGTGCTTTAAGAGGGATTTGGGGAAATTTTCTATTCGTGTTTGAGTGGAAATGTGTTGTAAAATACCGTGCTATATATAGGAGAGCCCTCCTGTACCTGAACTTACCGATCGTCCGTGAAGTATTTGTAACTTAGTAAATAATAAACGCCATATTTAATAGTAAAAGTAAGGTTTAATTGGAAGCAAGTGAGATACCATACCTTGTACTTGTTTATGATCTCAACGACATGTTCCATTGTAAGTAGCGCTGACGTCTGTACCTTTGTTTGGTTGAGAAGCGGTGCGCTCATTGCGTTAAAAAGTCCCGACACCCATTGCACGGGAGACAGATTCAGCGCAATTACTGGACTGGTATCATCTCTACGAACAAAAAAAAAGAAAAAGGTTATGTATGAGTCAAATGAAAAAAATAGTCGAAAAATATTCACCAACAGGATTGCGTGTTAAAAAAAAGATATATTTCTTCCCATTTCTATCAATTGTCGTCTGGTTCTCTGCTAAAGCACGTCGCGAAGATAGTTTGAATTAATTACAAAAATCATTTTTTTTTGTACCTACCAAAGCTGATAGCCTCGAAAGGCTATAATCAGCGTCCCCTTAACTAGTAGGTGAGCTCACGGGGCTCAAACCTGATGACGTTGCTAACACGAACCCTAGCAAGAGCCGTGCTTCGCAGAATCTACCACCAGATTGGTAACGCGACCCACTGAGAAGATCCGGCGAGAAACTCAGTGGGCTGTGTCTGAGGGTCAAAAATCAAATTGAACGGACAAATGTATAGTGAGTAAAACGTCAAAAATATGCATTGTCTGGCCATGTTCTATATTGAACAATTTTGGCAGTGTTTACCGTATATGAGATAGGTCGCTTATATATACTAACTGATGGGCTCTAGAGAGATCAGATGTGGCACTTGATTTTCTGTATTTTTCTAAATTCGTGTCTATACTTACTTATCGTTTAATTCAAGCAGACACAAAGTGAATGAAATCGCTTTTCTAATCCAAGCTTTGTGTTTGATGGCAGCTACTTTCAGAGCTCCCGATGTACCACCAGTGCTAATCAGCCAGACGTAAACCTTGTCTAAATCGAAAGTGGCCGGCCTGTAACAAAATCATCCGAACTGCTTACTTACTTAGGTTACTTAATTCGAATTATAGGCCATAGAGATTAGGCCTTTGGCGATGCGCATCTTTTCCTGTCACCTTAATTAACCCGACTGTTGCAGTCAATGAAGACACGACCACCGGCCTTTCCAGACTCTGAAAAAGTTGAATAGGCACGGGGCTCTATGGAAGCGTTCTCATTATAGTTTTTATTTTTTTTTATTTTTTTATTGCTTAGATGTGTGGACGAGCTCACAGCCCACCTGATGTTAAGTGGTTACTGGAGCCCATAGACATCTACAACGTAAATGCGCCACACACCTTGAGATATAGTTCTAAGGTCTCAGTATAGTCACAACGGCTGCCCCACCCTTCAAACCGAAACGCATTACTGCTTCACGGCAGAAATAGGTGGGGCGGTGGTACCTACCCGTGCGGACTCACAAGAGGTCCTACCACCAGTAAACAGTAATAGTAATAGGCAGTGGTTGATTTTACCTCTAGCATTGCTAATTTCTTTTGATTGTACCGTAACGTCGTATTTCTTCAAAAATATTTAAAAAATAATAGTTTCGTTAACGGCACAGGTGTCGTCATCAGCAAGTATTCTTTGCTCTAATAAAAATTTTAAACCAATGAGCATCCCACAAATCTATCTTTTGTCTATGCATTTTTGAAGCGTTTTTTTTAAGTCGATGCCCTATACAACCAAAACCTTCATGATTAAACCTTTATTTGTTTGTATATTGAGTTATCATAAAGCTACACAGAGTCACCCAAACATTTTGTAAAATTTATTGCTTTTTTGTAACTCGTTATAGTATTTAATTTTAATTAATTGGTATTTAAATCGTTGCACTTAATCTATCACAATGCATTACAACGGCCGTCTGGTGTAGTGGTAAGTGACATGGTCACTACACAAGGGGGTCGCGGGTTCGAATCCCGCCAAGGGAAGATATATGTATGATAAATATAAATGTCTTTTCCAGGGCTATGGATGTATATTAAATATATGTATGTGTATAATAAAAATCTTACATTTATTTCTGTTATCTGGTACCTGTAACACAAGTTCTTTACGAACTTATCACGGGACCAGTTAAAGTGGCGTGACTGTTAGTAAATATTTATTATTATAAAAAAAAAAAAAATGTTATTGGCGGATGCCTTTTCGGATTAATGCTTCTTCGCCTTCTTTATTAAGAACTAGCGACCCGCCCTCGCTTCGCTTCGGAAACATTAAAAAACACATGAAACCAAAAAAAAAAAAAAATTTTTTTTTTTAAAAAGTAGCCTATGTTCATCAGGGACAATGTCGGCTTCTAATGGAAAAAGAATTTTTCAAATCGGTCCAGTAGTTTCGGAGCCTATTCGAAACAAACAAACAAACAAATCTTTCCTCTTTATAATATTAAGTATAGAAAGAACAATACACTGCTTATTAGCTACATTCTTGATTCTTAAGTACCTGTCATATGTACTCCCGTTGAAACATATCAAACATAGCTTAAGTTAGGATTAATGCTTTTGCGTAACTTGCATTTAAATATTGGTGCAACTGTATTATCAAAGTAAATAAAGTTTAGATTAAAGTCGATGAGGTAGAATAAGTATGCGTGTTTGTCATCTCAACCAAAACAATCTTTTGTTCGGTTTGAATAAACGGCTATTTTAATGCATTTTGGAGTTTGATAAAGTAGGTACATATTTATTTTCTTTACGAACTTATCACGGGACCAGTTAACGTGGCGTGATTGTTAGTAAATATTTACTTATTTATTTATTTATTTTGGCTCAAAGTTAGGCAGCGAGATTAAATTCATTCTCTTTTTGTAAAAATAAAAAAAGAACCCTGTTTCATCTCCGTAAATCGGAGTAATGAATAAAACTGAATTACAAAAAACATCGGACCAACACACAACAAAAATATATTATATTTTTTTATGTAGATATATATAGATATTATACATATAGTAGTCGAGTAAAATTTTGCAAGCCATAGAATCCTGTTTTCAATTTTGCATTAATGTAGATATAGTACAATCGAGAAAAAAATATATACACCGTTTGGTGTTTAAACAGATTTTCTTTCGATCAATTACTTTTATTTTTACTGTTTGATAACTCATTTATTTTTTCTTACCATGTTTCCGACTTTACGAATACCTATTTCGTAGTTATCGCGGTCACGGAGGACGAATGTGTTGTTATTCTTTAAAACATAACTAATAAATAAGAGATGTTTAATGCAGACTAGTGAAGCGTCAGGAAGGTCGAAGACTCAATTTTATTGTTATGTCGTTTGTCCTCACCTTCAAACCACCCAAACACTCGTATAATGAAGCATAACAAAATAAGTATCGTTATTTATTTATTTTAATTAAGATGTTATTATATTATTTTATGTTATTAGCCAACTTAACCTAATAGGTGTAATGGCTTTAATAAATATGTAATAAATAAAAAAAGATGTTATTTTTTCATATTGTTTTTTTTTGTTTTTTTTTATTGCTTAGGTCGGTGGACGAGCTCACAGCCCACCTGGTGTAAAGTGGTTACTGGAGTCCATGGACATCTACAACGTAAATGCGCCACCCACCTTGGTAGCCGTGTATGAACGCTGGTAGTTGTAGTAGACTACTTGTTTGATTTGATTGAAAGGAACAATTAGGCCACTGAGTTTGTCGTCGGGTCTTCTCAGTGGGTCGCGGTTCCGATCTAGTGGATTCTTTTTAATACGCTTTTACTCATATTAGCTATCGTTATCTTTGAACATGATTTTGACTCCTTTCAAAACGTCGGATTAACTCCAAATTTGGTATAATTATTAAGGACCAATGACAATTGAATATTTAAAAAAAATTAGAAATAAATTGATTGGTATCAGTAGTTATAAATATTTTATGAACAGATATGAGAGTCGAAAGGTTATTTTAATAATATCCTGAAAAGCACCCCACGCTTTTTTACAATAAAATCATTTTTTCTTACACTATTTTTAATTCAAATTTATTAAAATTTATTTTCTATTTTTTAGTTGGATTTTCTATAAAAGCGTATTTTGTTAGATTTTTTAAACTATTATTTATTAGGGCTAGTGTTAGCAAATTCTCTCGGGTTGAGCCCGTGAGCTCACCAGCCGTTCGGGCGTAGCTGGAATAGCCTCTTAGGCTACCAGCGAATAGGTTAAAAAAGCAACAATTTATACCGCGCTAGACTTACGGCATAAATGTACTGTTTTTTTTGGTTTTTATTTTTTATTTCTTAGATGTGTGGACGAGCTCACAGCCCACCTGGTGTTAATTGGTTACTGGAGCCCATGGACATGTACAACGTAAAATGCACCACCCATCTTGAGACATGAGTTCTAAGGTCTCGATTTTGACAGTAAAATGGCTGTCTCACCTTTAAAACCGAAACGCATTACTTCTTCACGGCAGAAATAGACAGGGTGGTGCTACCTACCCGTGCGGACTCACAAGAGGTCCTACCACCAGTAATTACGCAAATTAGAATTCTGCGGGTTTGATTTTTATTACACGACTAGCTGTACCCGTCCGCTTCGCTGGGCATTTAAAATTTACATTATTATTTCTCACCCCCACAAAGATTCTCAACATTAACGCCCCCGTAACTGGTGTAGGGAGTCCAACCAAGTCCAAGTTTCAAGTCAATCGGGTGCATGGTTCAGTAGTTATAACGGAACATTCGTAAAAACAACTGTAGATTTATAATAATATATTAGTATAGATGTTATTCCTCCATCGTGGAAGTCAATCGTGAACATTCATTAATAGGCCATAGAACATAGGCCCCGACGACTTCAAATTGAACATTTCATTCTCTCAATAAAATAGTCCTTGGCCAGTGACTGGAAGGAGAGGTGAGAGGGCACGATCAAGAAGAATGAAGGGCTCTCACTCTCGTTCTTGAGGCCCAGTTCTACTTCGGATGATCAAACCAAATTAGTAGGCATTTTCATAAAGTACTTACTGAAAATCAGCAATATCGTCATCAGCGAAGTCAGCTAGTAACTTGGACATCGACTCGTCTCCGTCAAATGTGATGACTCTCGTGTCAAGGCCCAATTCGCGGGCAGCCTCCAAGTAGTTCTCCCGTTGATTTTGTTGACAAAACGCTATTTTTGGTTGCGTCAATTTGAAAAAGCTTTTGATTTCATCTGAGAGCAGATAAGGATTCATCGTATGAACATATTTTTACAAAGATTTTTTTTTTCTTCATAAATTAAATTACTTAGTCTGGCCATAAATACTGTTACAACTAAAAATAAACAAAATATTACATTTGAATTTGGAATCTGTCATTTTTATAAGATTGCTCATTGAGTTTTCTCATTTTGGCGCCAATACATTGTACAACATTTTGCGATATTAAAATGGAGTGGGGTGATAAAGACAACAGAATCGCTGTGATTGCATTACACAAAGTAGGTATGGAGCCAAATGCAATTTTTAAAACTCTCCATACGCTTGGTATTAGTAAAATGTTTGTGTACCGGGCTATTAATAGGTGCAATACAACCTCCTCTGTTTGTGACAGAAAAAGATCTGGCCGTCCACGTAATGTTCGTACGAAAAAGGTGGTCAAAGCAGTAAGGGAAAGAATTCGAAGAAATCCTGTCCGAAAGCAAAAGATTTTATCTCGGGAGATGAAGATAGCACCTAGAACCATGTCGCGCATTTTAAAAGATGACTTAGGACTTGCAGCCTTTAAGAGACGTACTGGTCATTTCTTAACTGAGAAGTTAAAAGAGAATAGGGTGGTAAAATCTAAACAACTACTGAAGCGGTACGCAAAGGGAGGTCGTAGAAAATTTTTGTTTACGGATGAGAATTTTTTTAAAATTGAGCAACATTTTAACAAACAAAATGACCGTGTTTATGCTCAAAGCTCTAAGGAAGCTTCCCAAGTAGTCGACAGAGTGCAACGTGGGCACTATCCGACTTCAGTGATGGTTTGGTGGGGTATTCGCTATGAAGGAGTGACTGAGCCATACTTTTGTGAAAAAGGTATCAAAACACCGGCACAAGTGTATTAAGATACCATTCTTGAGAAGGTAGTGAAGCCCCTTAACAACACCATGTTTAATAATCAAGAATGGTCCTTCCAGCAAGACTCGGCGCCAGGTCATAAAGCTCGGTCTACGCAGTCTTGGTTGGAAACGAACGTTTCGGACTTCATCAGAGCTGAAGACTGGCCGACGTCTAGTCCCGATCTTATTCTGCTGGATTATGATTTATGGTCAGTTTTAGAGAGTACGGCTTGCTCTAAACGCCATGATAATTTGGAGTCCCTAAAACAATCCGTACGATTAGCAGTGAAAAATTTTCCCATGGAAAGAGTGCGTGCTTCTATTGATAACTGGCCTCAACGTTTAAAGGACTGTATTGCAGCCAATGGAGACCACTTCGAATAAGTTTTTAGACTTTAAATTGTTTTATATTTATGTATTAAACTAACACACTGTAAAAGTGATAAATGTTATTTGCAATAGATTTTTTTTTCCTTTGTCTCAGTATTTATGGCCAGACTAAGTATATGTCAGTCAGGGACAGACATCGACATCTCATTATACACTTTTAAATATACATTTGAATGTTTCAGAAGATATATAAATTACCTAGTACACATCATATAAAAATTGGTAGCGTGAAAATGAAGTACTAAACACACACACACACACATATTCCCGTGAATTTACTTTCATACTATTTAATGAAAAGTCGTACGTAATTTGAATAGTGGATCGACGCCGGTTATAGGATATCCATTCATTAAGGCAGCATAATATGGTATATAAAGATCCAAGTGGTTTCTTCCCCCCAGTGCCAGTACATCTCCCGGCTTAAGACCGAGCGTCCGCATGTACTTGGCTAACCGCACAGACCGCTGTAGTACTGACGCGTTGGTCTCTGTCTCCCCTGTTGCTGCGTCTACCTAAAAAATTTGCAATGCGAATTTTATTGCCTAATTAATACAAAGCATAGATAATACACGTAAACACAAAGATAAGGACGTTGTGGTTAATATTATTCAAGAAGAATGTCAATTTAAAGCTGCAATAGCTCTTCTTCTCCTTTCTTTCCTATTGCCCTCTGCTGGGGTGTAGGGCGCGAATCAAATCGTTCCATTTACATCGGTCTTGGGCAGTCTGTTCTAGCTCCTCCCACGTCATGCCCAAGACCTCTAACCCCTCCTCTATCGAGCGACGCCAAGTTGTTCTGGGAGAGCCTCTTTTCCTTTTGCCAGACACTTTCCAGGTCAGTGCTTTCTTGGATAGGTGGGTATCGGGTATATCTCAATATGTGAGCAATCCAATGTCACTTCCGCATGAGGATCTCCTTCTCCATTGGTGTCTGCTTGGTGATCCTCCACAGCTCTTTGTTAGTGATCGTCTCAGGCCAAAAGATGTTCAAAATCTGTCGTAGGCATTTATTCACAAACACTTGAAGTTTTATTATTAAGTCCTTGCGAACAAACCAAGTTTTGCTCCCGTACAGCAATACAGACTTTACATTTGAGTTGAAGATCCTCACCTTTGTTCGTCTCGTTAAGGTTGAGGAGCTCCACACTGGCCTAAGTTGACTAAACGCGGCTCTGACTTTATTTATACGAGCCGCAATGTCCGCCTCGGTGCCTCCCCTATCGTCCACAATGCTGCCCAGGTAACAAAAGCTTCCCACCTGCTCGATGTGCCTCTCTTTGATCAACACAGGAGCCGAATCGATGGTATTTAGGTGCAATTCTTTTGTTTTTGAGAAATGAATACGCAGCCCTACCATTTGAGCTTCATCTACTTTCAGATCATCTGTATTTGTAGGTGCTGCCGATTGGTTGCTGGGAGGCAATGATCATCAGCAAAGTCGATGTTTTTTTTTTTTTTATTTTTTATTTTTTATTGCTTAGATGTGTGGACGAGCTCTCAGCCCACCTGGTGTTAAGTGGTTACTGGAGCCCATAGACATCTACAACGTAAATGCGCCACACACCTTGAGATATAGTTCTAAGGTCTCAGTATTGTCACAACGGCTACCCCACCCTTCAAACCGAAACGCATTACTGCTTCACGGCAGAAATAAACGGGGCGGTGGTACCTACCCGTTCGGACTCACAAGAGGTCCTACCACCAGTAATTACGCAAATTATAATTTTGCGGGTTAAATTTTTATTACACGATGTTATTCCTTCACCGTGGAAGTCAATCGTGAACATTTGTTAAGTACGTATTTCATTAGAAAAATTGGTACCCGCCTGCGGGATTCGAATACCGTTGCATCGCTCAATACGAATGCACCGGACGTCTTATCCTTTAGGCCACGGCGACTTCCTCGACGGCGATGTCCTCTAGGTCTACATCCGTGGTCCAAGGCAGTCCTTGTCAGCATTTACAGGTGACTTTGCGCATGGTATTTATGTGGTTCTTCATTTAAAAAACGTGCAACATTCGATTATCGACTTTCAGTAAATTTTTTTATTCAGCTTAGACAAGAAAGATGGATACTTCGAAAATTCGAGTGATTTTTGAATACGAGTTCTGACGCGGAACTATCGCTGCAGAAACAGCTTGCAATATCAACGTTGCATTTTATATGCATGAAGTTTAACAAAAAAATTGCTATTCATTGACACACTCGAAAATAAGTTTTGCCTTTATAATTTGCGTGATGTGTGAATAGAAATTTATAGACTGTCAAATGCACACAATACAATACCTGGCACACTGAATCAGGTCGTCTTCTCATGCAGTCCATGAATAGATGTCCCATGTGGTATTGAGGGTCATCAATGTTGAAAGACATTTTATTGACGTTGAGAATACTGAATTATTATAATAAACGCGTTGCGATCGTCCGTACCGTACAAGATCGAACCGTGTATTGCATTTCAGACTGCATTGTAGTGTTTAAAATGCACTTTTACTGAAGAGGTTAGTGATAACGGGCGCGCTTCGTTGAGGATCGCGGATTCGAAGCTGACTGCGCACGCATTATTTTAGCTACTCGAAGTTTTTTTTATGATTATAGATTTACTGCTGGTCCGGAGGCCTTTCCAGTTTCATCAGGACAGGTGGGCAAGCAAAGGCTCAGCCAGGAGGGCTGGTATTTGCTAGCAGGTGCCTGAGCGCCTCCAAAGGAGGCCTAACAACTCAGGAGCGGCTACTTCGCGAATGAATCTACTATGAGTGTGTCTATGGGTTAGTTTACTCCTCGAGTCCTTCGTCGCAAGCGACGGGTTCTTTGAGGACGGTGACCGGTGCTTGAGGTACCTAAAAGCACCGTTAATGGATTGGGAGGATCCGTAATGACGTGCTTAGGGCGACGTCGACTGTTTACCGTTCGGTTCACAGGATCGGGTATGTAATTTCCGGCGGCCACGACAAGAGGATTTTCGTGTCGTGCCGCCTTCTCAAAGTGGCGCAATGATGCCGACTGTAAATACTTACTGACTGAGTCAAGCTCCAGGTCATCATGGAGATACACATTCCTTAGGAACCATACCAAGTTGCGGTTGTTAGTGAGACGAGAATGCAGGAATTTAGACATCTCGTCGAATTAGAATATTGAACCTCCTTGCCAAAAGTGCTACCACCTGCAAAAATATACAACAAATATAGATTTATACATTGTACAGCAAAAATAGTATTAACAAGAACGAGACAAACATTTAGTTTTCATGGACTCGTGTTCGGTGCATCAAATTACAGAGAGAAAAATACATGTGTGCAAGCAATTCACACGTGGTAGAAGTGAAACCTTCCAAAATTAAAATACAATTATCCTAAACATCTTAAGTATATGTAAAATTTTGTCATTAGTAAATAATTGTAAGGTAGCGCCCTCTGTGAATTGATATTTTAATTTCACGTATAATCCTAAATTAAAATTCACTACAAGAGCTTTCATACACACGTTAGTATTAAAAAATNTAAAATTCACTACAAGAGCTTTCATACACACGTTAGTATTAAAAAATCTCACAGATGGCGCTGTATTAAATAGTATGTATATTTCTGTCTCATTCTTTGCTGGCTTCATCCTACACATTTTTGTATTTGTGTCTCTTACCTGTCGTTTTTTCCGTTGCATCCGGTTTGAAATCACAACGATTCTAAAGAAGTTTTCACTTCAAAACAGACAATATTTATTATACTGAGTTCACAGGTGGACGAGCCCACAGTCCACCTCGTGTTAAGTGGTTACCGGACCCTATAGACATCTACAACGTAAATGCCGCCATCCACTTTGAGATATGAGTTCTAAGGTCCCAGTATAGATACAACGGCTGCCCCAAAGCCTGCCTTCAAAGCAAAAGGCATAACTGCTTCACGGCAGAAATAGGCAAGGTGGTGGTGCCTACCCGTGCGACTCACAAGAGGTCCTACCACCAGTAATTACGCAAATTATAATTTTGCGGGTTTGATTTTTATTACAAGATGCTATTCCATCACCGTGCAAGTCAATCGTGAACAATTGTTAAGTACGTATTTCATTAGAAAAATAGGTACCCGCCTGCGGCATTCGAACACCGGTGCATCGCTCGACACGAATGCACCGGAAGTCTTATCCTTTAGGCCACGACGACTTACACGTCGTCAACTGAGTACCTATATATATTTTGTGTCTATCTGCGATCAGGCCTGGACTATGAGCAGATGCGTTGCGTGTGCCATCGCGTCGAAGAGGCTCCCCACCAGGAGACTCCTCATTGATCGCCATCTGTCACCAACTCCCTGTATATCATGACGTTTCAGTCGTTTGATGTAACTGACTTTTGTCAACGCATTAGCTAGGGTATTTGGGTGGTTTTCCAGCCGAGTTCTGTACTTAGTCCCTGTCAACCTTATCTCTTCCTTAACAGTTCTCATGTTCATGGCTTCATGGATCTCAGTGTTTGTCACAAACCATGGTATGTTTGCTATGGTTCTTAAGATGCCATTCTGCATTCTTTGCATGATATTTAAACTGGAGTCGCATGCACTTCCCCACAGTTGCAATCCATACGTCCATATTGGAACTGAGTATATAAAGTAATATTTAACACCATCGTTGTATTGTTTGTATTTTTGTCAATTGTACTAAAGATATGACCAGAGAACAAATCTCTTGCTCTAATCAATTAATTGATACAAAGAAATGGCTCAAAATAAAAGTTCTATTTATGGTAATGTTGTAGTTTTTTTCAGTCATTAGCTCGTTAAAAACATATTATTCAAGAAAAATTACACATTTAATTACATACCTTCTACAACAGCTCAATGTCTACAATAAAAAAAATCAACTACTTTTACCATTCATATTTGTTACACTAGATACATGTATAACCTTAGAGACCACTTTGTGTGAATGATAACAAGAATTAAAAGACAACGAGAATACTACCACCCACCTTGTGGTTTTATAATTATATTATTTGTACTGTCGTCACCCTTTAAAGCTATTGCGGGTTTATAAAGCTCATCATGAATGAGACCGTAACAAAAGACGTTCAAAATTTTTTATTCACTGATTTTTCTCGCAATCCACGTCATGTGGATCATTCAATTAAAAATCAACGGATCTGCGGAATCTATGATCGTTTTTTTTTACCTTGAGAGGCTATTTCAGCGTCACCTTAACTAGTAGGTGAGCTCACGGGGCTCAAACCTGACGACGTTGCTAACACGAACCTTGAGAGGCTATTTCAGCTTCAGCCTAACATGTGTAGGTGAGCTCATGGGGCTCAAGCCGGAGTGTTGCTAACAATGACCCTAGCAAGAGCCGTGCTTCGCAGAATCTACCACCGGATCGGAAGCGCGACCCACTGAGAAGATCTGGCGAGAAGCTCAGTGGGCTGTGTCTGTGGGTTAATTTACTCAGCGTGCCCTTCGTCGCAAGCGACGGGTTAGACGAGAACGATGACCGGTGCTTAGGGAACCTAAAAGCACCGTTAATGGATCGGGAGGATCCGAGATGACGTGTTTAATTACGTGCAATGATTTTCGAAGCGCGTTAAATACTATATCGAGATTAGCAATCATTCGTACATGCAAGAGCGCCAATAAAGCCTTAGGATTAATAATGCGCGCAGGTTCACAGTTTCAGAATGTCACTGTCTCTATTGTCCTGTATTATGCCTTTGTACGTAGCAAGCTGGAATATAATTGCATTGTTTGGGATCTTCGGAAATGAAAATACAATATGCTCATAGAGAGAGTTCAGCGTAAGTTTGCTCGGTACCTGTATAAGAGGTTATATGGTTATCCGTTTTTGTTTCCGTCGCTTTTTGTGTCAGGTATGGTTGGACTGGATACCCTAAACCACAGGCGAAAGTTGCATCTACTCGTACATTACTGTTCTTTATTACAGAATAGAGTCAATAATCCCTTGGCACTACGGCAAATGACACTATTCGTCCCGCAACAGTATTTGCGGGCGGGAGTGCGCCGCCACCACCACTTATTTGCTGGCGGGGCTGAGGACCTGTAGAGCTAGGAACTGTCCAACGGCCAGGGCAATTGCGCTGTTAAACGAATTTCTGTCCGAAATCCAGGATGCTGACGTATTTGCCGATAGTTGGGGAATACTTTTTCCAAAATAATGTTATTTTTACCATAATAATTATTAATTTTAATAATGTTTTTTGTGTTAACGAGTCAGGCGTGTTGGTGCAAACTGTAAGCCTGACTTTGTATTGAATGGAATAAAAAAATAAAAAAATATTATATTTATATATTATTTATATTATAATATATAAATATTTTTTGGGTAGCGTTTTGAATTTAATTTAGCCCCAAAGCTACTAATTCATGCGCTTAGACTATTCGGGTTAAAGATATTCTTTATTCTCAAAAGAATTACATAAATTCACTTAAATGAGAACATTAAAATAGTTATAATTAATTCAGTTCGTGCAGTACATGAAAATATTTTATAGTAACAACATGCGGTGCTATGACAATATATTTAACAAAAACTATAAAGATTATTATTTTCTTAAAATGTATAAACAGGGTAGATTACCACAGCAGATCGCCTCGACCAGCCGCCGGCCGCTCGGTGGCGGGTAGATATTGGCGCCACAAGGAGCTAGTTCGCATGGATGTGGCATTGGTAAAATGTTTGCAGGTTGTTAGTTTCGTTGTTTTTTCGTTTCATTTTTTAACTACTTATCGATAGACTTCAGGACGCACTTGAGCTCATCAAACTTTCCCGGCTTAACAATGCTGCGTACATTGGCGTAGAGAAAGTTGAGAGATGGGTAGAACGTTTCAATTTGTGAGTAGTCGTTTGTAATCTGGTATGAAATGTTCTCAATTTGTAAAATTCCTATTCTGGTACTAGATTGTTTGTTGCCGGCGCAGAGTTTTTTGGTAAGGATTCTACTATTGCTGGTTCTCCTTTTACATATTTAATAGAAATATTAGTTTCGCCATTGGAAATTCGATTTTCAAGTTCTTGTTTCAGGATTTTTAAGGTTTCTCTCTGATGTGGAGTTTGATCACTGTATATCTTGACGTTAGCAGCTGCCATGTTATTTCGGTTTCTAAGTATAACTTTAACAGTGTCCTCTGATTTAAAAATAGCTTTAATGGGGCGGATTTTGTCATGTTGATATTTTCCTAGACGGTGTATGTTTTCAGGTTCAGGACAGTTACTTGAGGCCATTTTAGTAAGTTTTATTATTTCTTTTCTGTCATATTCCAATCTTTCTATAGCATTTTCAGAGGTGGCTTCTATGACACCGCATACGATTATATTTTTTGCTCGCTGACTACGTTCTTGACATTCGGCAATCATCTTGTTATAATTCACGCGATTCATGGACGCAGATTCTTGTGTATGCAACGATTTAAACTTAAGTCCTTCCACTTCTTTTTCAAGAAGTTCAATTTTATTTCCCAATATACTGGTAGACGTCATCACGTTTGACACATCCACCTTCAATTTTTCCTGTTCGATGATGATGGATTCAATATTGTTACATATTTTATCAACTTGCCCTTTCATAGCACTGACATCTTGGTACAATCTGTTTATATTCTCAGTTTGGGCAACACTACTTGACGCCATAAGAGACATCATTTCTGCCATCTGTTTCTTCACATCTAAGATTTTTTCGATGACACAATCGTTGCTATTAGATGACCTTCGTTTATTTCTAAATGTAATTTTTTGAGTATCACAATCAGGAGTTACCGATGGGTTTGGTTGAGATCCTCCATACGTTTGAGACACGCCGCCTCCATTCGGTGAGCGTAGTACGCTCATTGTAGATCCGTGGCTCAATTAGTGACTTTGTTGTAAGGTGCACGAAGAGGTCAGGCGAATTTGTAGTCACTGCTTAAACTGTTATGGTCGAAATTGTAATAGTAGTGGTTTTAAAATAAGTTAAATAAATTTTATTTTTCTCGCACTGCACTTCACGGCAAATTGTAATCAAGAGCATATGTTGCTTGAGTTTAAAATGGTTTGTCGGTGAAATGACTGTTTTTGGAAAGATCGCTAACACGTCTGTACTGCACGGATGCACGGAGCAACGGACGGACTATTAGGAGTACAGTCAGCGCAAAAGTGGCCTAACCCAACATTTTTCATAATCATGCTTATAAATATGTATATTGCAATTTATTTAAAATATAATAAATTTTGATGCAAAACTGGCCTATTCATAGTTTCAGCCATAGATAACAGATGGTTTGGCTTAAATATTATTTTTGCGCGTATTGTTTTTTTGCCTACTCAAATTCAAATTCATGAAAACTTAAGCCTCATTGCTTCATAATAACTATGATAAGCTTAGGCCACTTTTGCGCTGACGGCCTTAGTTATGCTTCGTATTATGGAATATATTGAAATATTTTTTGGAATATTATTTTGGATATTATATTTTGTTTTGTACTGATGGTTTCCCAAATAAATAAATAAATTATATAGTCCCCAAAAAGTAAAATGAAGAGTTACTTTTATCAGATTTCTACGACTCATCATTTTATGACCAAACTATAAAATTTAAGATTTATTTAATTGGAAACGGAATCAAATCAGCGAGAGATCGAAGCACATTATTTTATCACAATTTCACACGGTGACTTGAAATAGCTTCGTATAAATTCGTTTCGTTATTTGTTTTTTTTATTTTGTGCAGTTTTTTTTAATGAAAAAACCACAGCTTACATCCAGCCATAATACTGTATGCATGAACATTCCATACGGACCTCTCTATCTGACGTTGTATGATAATTATCAAATATATTTATTTCATTGTATGTACATTTCCATTTTCGGTTACAAATAAATAAATAAAACAAAATTCAAAGAGCTATAATAACATGTTGACTTTTTATTAAATAATGTATTAGTAATAAGAAAGATAATAAAGATTATAGATACTAATAAAAACGACTTTTGGCACCAATATAAAATATATAATTTATAATATAACTCAGGATGTTGTTTTATTTTAAATATATCAAAGTGTTTTAGTTCATTCCCGTGGTAGGTTTTGCGCCAATTGTCGTAATTTCGCGCGGGCCACCTTTCCCACGGATGTCATCGGCAATTCGTCCATGAATATAACTCCGCCTCTTAATCTTTTTGAATCCGACAATTTATCTGTAAATGTATGACAAAGTTGATTGTAAGGTCGATTCGTTGAGAGGGGAGCAAGGGACTGTATCTGGGTCAAATGGCAGAACAGGTCGGCTGTTCCGAGCGCTCGTAAAATGTTACCTAAATCGCTGGGGGAACGTTTCGGGGGCACTCTGCGTGGGTTCCGTGTCGCTCACCGAGAGTCTTCGCGACTGAATCGCGAAGAGGTCAATGTGCTTAGTGCGAGTTTTTTAACGTTCTCGATAGCGTTTAAGTTAACTCAAATTTGTGTGGAGTTGGAACGTTTGCCTACGTTTGCCGCTAGGGGCGCTGTTACAACTACATACAAATTCGAGTTAACTTTTACGCTATCGAGAACGTTAAAAAACTCGCACTAAGCACACAGGTTACAAAGTTCTTTTTTACTCACTGAACAGGGTACAAACTATTTTCGTATCTCTTCAAAATCCGATTAGGAGGTTCGGTCGTAAAAACTTAACAGATCTATAAGAGTTACTTAGATAACATTAATAACATTATTTGCTATGTACTTCTAACATTTGACAATACAAAATCAATTCCATAAATTTTTAATTGAGGATATTTTTATGTGAAATCGGTACCTACTTTATTTAAATAACATTATTTTTAATGTAGCTTCTAAGATTTTACAGCACAAAATCAGTTTCAGAAATCTTAAAAAGAGGATATTTTTATGCGAAATCAGTTTCCGTAACCAAGTCCATAAATAGTTTGCTCCAAATAAATTACTACCTCTGATAAATGAGTCGTCTATTATCAAAGGTGGCAATCTGTGCATTTGGACAAAAAAAAATTATTGATATGTCAATACAGATTGATTCGAATATAATCGTCTCCTTCAAAGAATACGGTTCAAAACCTGCATTAAATAAAGGTTAATAGTTAACCTTTTATTTATCTAAGATGTCGTTCCGAAGAGTTTTCTGACTGCCGATGGAATACAAAGTCAATAATTCGTTTTTCTGATTTACCAATGATTGTCCAAAAGTCAGATTGCCGCCTTTGATAATAGTCGACTCAAATACGACAAGACATCAAACAGACAAGAAAGACATTTTAGCCCGTTTTCAGTATTTTATTACTGGCAACATCGTCGTATCACTGCTGCATACGATTACATCGGACGTCTTACCTTTCTTATGAAATTGAAAACTAAGAATTGGAAAATTAACCAAAAAGTGTTTTAAAATTATTCACCGGCAACAAGATCTTTTATCTCCTCTGCTGTGACGGTGGCATCCTTCCGTCTCACCACACACGCTACGGGATGTTCGCCGTCTTCTTCACTAGGTATACTGGTAACACTAACATCCAAGACTCCTTCGTGTGTTCTGATCACGCCTTCGATTTCGACAGGTATAACCTATAATGTTTCGATATTTAGATTGGTCAAACACCGCCTGTTGTAAAGACGAAAAAATAATAATAGCAAAAGTTGTTCGTAGAAAAATACGAGTGGCGTGCATTTTTTTTTTATTGCTTAGATAGGTGGACGAGCTTACAGCCCACCTCGTGTTAAGTGGTTACTGGAGCCCATGGACATCTACAACGTAAATGCGCCACCCACCTTGAGATATAAGTTCTAAGATCTCAGTATAGTTACAACGGCTGCCCCACCCTTCAAACCGAAACGGATTACTGCTTCACGGCAGAAATAGGCAGGGCGGTGGTACCCACCCGCGCGGACTCACAAGAGGTCCTACCGCCAGTAATTTTACGTAAGACGCGCGTTCTCCGTAACTTTAATCTGCCAATTTTGAAAACCAATGTTTTCTTTTTGTATATATATCTCATTTATATGACCAACTCATTGATAGGGTTGCTAATCTCGATATAGTATTTAACGCGCTTCGAAAATAATTACACTTAAGTCGTAGCTAACTAAAAAACAAAACAAAATAATGTGTTATTTAAAACAATTTTACGATTTGCTCTTGATAATTAATTTTTGGTAAGCTTTACAATTTATTCGGTCGTGCTTATAGGAAAGTCGGAAATTTGTAAGGAATAACCACGCGATAAAGATAAAATTCCTAAGGTTCTCCTTATAAATGACTTGAATACAGTATTTTAAGGGATTACGTAATCGTTAATTATACATTACATGGTAGCTCCTATATTTGATGAGCATGCTCATTCTTTCGACGAAATAGAAAAAGTCCTCTTCGTCTCTGTACAAAATATCCCCGGTTTTAAACCAGCCATCCGCTGTGAAGGCCTTAGCTGTTTCTTCTGGATTCATGTAGTACTCCTGTAGGAGCCACAAAATCACGGTCAATGTTCACCGACAATAAATTCTAAATCAGGTACAAAGGCAGCTAGACACGCCTTTGTATCTGATTTATATCCTGATACCTGATTGTGTATAGCACGCCCGTGTGTCATCATTACCCCAGCGCCCTCTAGTAAGCGCGTAGTCATAATGGAATAGGTACAAATGTAAAAACTTCTTTGAAAGTGTCGGTATATACGACGAAAGGGAAAATCTTCTACCGAGCGGGTCATAATGCTCAAATTTCTGGCCACGAACTTAGGCCAACGATAGTATTTCCCAGGAGGCTTAGCATGATATGATTAGTTAAAATGGAAAAAGAGGATGTTCAGCGCCGTCGCCACTTCATTTGGGAGAAGGACATGAAGAAGAAGTGTTTTAGTACAATTCAAGAGAGTTCTTTTTTTTTCATTACCCTTGTAGGCAGACGAACCTACGGCCCTGATGGTGAGTGGTTACCGTCGCCCATGGACTTCAGTAATGCCAGGGGCAGAGCCAAGCCGCTGCCTACCTCTTCCTGCCTGCCTACCTGCTTCTCTTGCGTTATCAATACAGTAACAGTAGAAACAAAACAGAAATAGTTACGAGACAAAAAAATGAAGATTTCGAATTAGTTTACCAAACGTGTCGACTCTAGTTAAGAGACGTGGCTGGAGTCTATACTACAGGTTCATTAGTCACTAAGCCAAAGGTGTTCCAAGATACCGTTCTGATTGTAGTTGGCTCTAAAGTTACCATACATTGATTGGACTCACTGTAAAACAATCTCCTTTAGTCCACAATTCTCCCGGGACATGCGGCTCAGTTATTTCTAGACCGCTCTCAGGATCAACTAACTGAAAAAAACAAAATATATCTGTTCTAAGGTCTCAGTATAGTTACAACGGCTGCTCCACCCTTCAAACCGAAACGCATTACTGCTTCACGGCAGAAATAGGCAGGGTGGTGGTATCTACCCGTGCGGACTCACAAGAGGTCCTACCACCAGTAAGGAGACTACCTCCCAGACTATCTCCGTCGTGTTTATTTCGGGTTGTTTGCATTGGGAAAACGACAAGCTCTTCCATTTAGTAAATGAAATTGCTCATCAATCAGACGATCCGAATATTGTTGTTTGGAACATAATTATGTGTAAGTTTCTCTTTGTAAATGTCGTAAGCGCAGTTTAAGCTTTTGCCGGATTTCCTCGTTTATAATAATTAACGCAGCCATACACACCTTAACTTCAACAGAGTCCGCTCTTTTGCCGCAACTACCGATCGGTGTTTTATGGTCCGTTGCGAATACCGGTCCTATGTTCTCTGTCTGCCCGTACGCTTCGATCAGTAACGCGTCCTGTCGTAATCTACTCTGTTTAAAAATGAAAATATTAGTAGTTTCACATTCGTATTTCCATTGATGGAAGGTTCTTAGGAGGATTTTTGACGTTCGTTGATAGTCTAAGGGGTTCCAGCTATTCACGGAGTGGTAGGTGAGCTCACGGGTTCAACCTGAGAAAGTTTTCTAACACTGGCCCTGGCAAGAGCAGTGCTTCGCTGAATCTACCACCGGATCGGAATCGCGACTCCCGTAGAAGACCCGGCGAGAAACTCAGTGTGTTGTATCTATGGGACGACCGACGTATTGAAGCTGTACAGGCAATAAAATTGACGACAATAAATATTTTAGGAGTTTTCTACATGTCATTTGGGTTACTAGAACTTTTATTACTGTCTAGTATGGCTTTTATATTGCCATTGATGTTAGGTAGACTTGCTGGCGGAGACTCTAATTGTAATGTTTACTTGCCCATGGACATCAAAAATGCTCTGAGAATAGCAAAATAGAGACGGAAGAGTTATCCAAAAAAATAATGATTCAATTAACAAATGATGTCGTTTTGAAATATTTTCTAGGAACGGGTACTGTAGATCTAGAAGTTGCCCAAAACCTACAGTCTTAAGAAAAAATCCTACCTCTAATATAGGTCTACCAACGTTGCTCATTAAAGAGACATTTAGTGGTGGAATCTATGCTGAGAAAGCTATTATTGGTCATTCATTGTTCTCAACTTGGTTCCTTATCTTGATGTGAAAATAATACCAGTCATTACAATTTTGACGTGGTGGTGACATCAGGCCACCAGTTTATGATCCTCATGACATTGTAGGCTATTTTCTGAGGACAGTTCTAAGGATAGAAGATAGTGTGAATGCATTTTGTAACCTAGTTTTGGTTTCTCTCGTGTAATAAATAATAATTTTAAATGTATTATTAAATTATAGAAATATTTATAATATAAGTTACACCGTAATACTTAGCAACCAATGTTTGATTTAAAAAAACTCAATACGTTTACTTACCTTTAGGGCCAAAATAACATCCTTATGTAATTTCCCGCCTCCTAAAACTAGGCTTTTGAAGCATTTGAAGTCACAGTTTTCATAGGCTAACAAATTAGAAGCTAGCGACGGGTTCATCATTGTGGTTTTTGGCTGCAAAAATCGGGTATTAACTAGTAGACACCGTTTTAACCAGACGTCATTTGAACCGATGCTTAACTTAAGCAATACCATGTTTTGTTTTATTTCATTTTATGAAAAAATTCAATAAAACAAAAATAAAATATAAAAATATTAAATTAGTCTTTTTATGTACATTAATTGCTATGGACAGTTTCGCGTTTGCTTGCTCTAGCCTGAACAGTGGTTGTGGTGATGTCAATCCACTCCCGTGAGTCGGATTTATTGATTCATTAATTAATATAAACATATTCATTCGCTTCTAAAACCAATAAAAATGCAATATTTACAAAAGCTTTAAATTCTTTTTTACTGCAAAAATGCCACGATTTTCATTTGGCTATGATATATATCATAGCTACACAGCTAATGACTTCCGTTGCGATGGAGTTTTGAAACGTAAATACGAGTACTTTAATTCACCGTGAAGATTCAAGGGAATAAATATAAAATTACTGCACCGGCGATTCCTTATAAAACTAAAATGATGCGTACATACCAAACATGTAAAATTTAATGTAGGTATAATGTTTTTCAAGGTGCAGGCCATTTAGGTGGGTTTGGGACTGCCTTGTCCAAAGCTTGATTTCAAAAATATTTAGAGGTGGTAGGGCAAACCCTACGCCTGCAACTACAATTGTAAGGGCATTGCATTTGTATACAGCCATTGTAGAGTACAGTTACAGTCTCTGCTTCAGAGAGCGATATTTGCGTTGTGGCATGAACTGGTGTTATAACAAGAGCTCATGCACGCATTTATACAGTAAAAATATAAACCGTTATCTAAATTACAGTGTTGCCAAATATTTCGTCAGCTTAGGACCAGATTTTACAAATTTTTTTTGAAAGTTCTAGTGATGTGTTCTAGTCATCGTGGCCTAAAGGATAAGACGTCTGGTACATTCGTATGTAGCGATGGATCGGTGTTCGAATCCCGCCGGTAGGTACCAATTTTTCAAATGTCAATTATGACAATTTCCAGTGTTAATTAACAAATTTTCACGATTGACTTCCACGGTGAAGGATTAACATCGTGTAATAAAAATCAAACCCGCAAAAAATTATAATTTGCGTAATTACAAGTGGTCGGACGTCTTGTGAGTCCGCACGGGTAGGTACCACCACCCTGCCTATTTCTGCCGTGAAGCAGTAATGCGTTTCGGTTTGAAACGATAACCACTTAACATCAGGTGGGCTGTCAGCTCGTCCACCCATCTAAGATATAAAGAATAATAAAAATTTAGACTTGCATAGACATCAAACATTAATGGTCGTTAACTGTCTCAAGGATCCAGTATGTAAATGTAGATTTATGTACAGAGATGCGTCACCAAATATGAACCAACCGGCTGTCTTATCTGTTACGCAGATTTCAAATCATTAAATAAATTGTTGGATAGTATCTCGAAAACCGGTTTAAAAAAATACCCATAGTTTTCAAAAGAACCGGTGAAATCAACTCAGTGGCATTTTTTTATTATCATTTCCAAGTTTATATTCTTTCGCACAAGTATAAAAGGTACTGGTGGTAGGACCTCTTGTGAGTCCGCACGGGTAGGTACCACCACCCTGCCTATTTCTGCCGTGAAGCAGTAATGCGTTTCGGTTTGAAACGATAACCACTTAACATCAGGTGGGCTGTCAGCTCGTCCACCCATCTAAGATATAAAGAATAATAAAAATTTAGACTTGCATAGACATCAAACATTAATGGTCGTTAACTGTCTCAAGGATCCAGTATGTAAATGTAGATTTATGTACAGAGATGCGTCACCAAATATGAACCAACCGGCTGTCTTATCTGTTACGCAGATTTCAAATCATTAAATAAATTGTTGGATAGTATCTCGAAAACCGGTTTAAAAAAATACCCATAGTTTTCAAAAGAACCGGTGAAATCAACTCAGTGGCATTTTTTTATTATCATTTCCAAGTTTATATTCTTTCGCACAAGTATAAAAGGTACTGGTGGTAGGACCTCTTGTGAGTCCGCACGGGTAGGTACCACCACCCCGCCTATTTCTGCCGTGAAGCAGTAATGCGTTTCGGTTTGAAGGGTGGGGCAGCCGTTGTAACTAAACTTGAGACCTTAGAGCTTATATCTCAAGGTGGGTGGCGCATTTACGTTGTAGATGTCTACGGGCTCCAGTAACCACTTAACACCAGGTGGGCTGTGAGCTCGTCCATCCATCTAAGCAATTAAAAAAAAAGGTACCCATTTTTTCATTAAATTCATCGAACACAAAAAATATCAATACGATAATCATGTAGGGTAAGGATACGTTCCTACACACTACGGTGTTGTGTGAAACCGTGTTATATGTTTAAGACAGTACAAAAAGGAAAGTAATTTTCAGAATTAAACATCTCAACTATGTTTGTATATTATATATTTTTTTACCTATCATACTTAGTCTGGGCATAAATACTGTTATAATTTAAAAAAAAAAATCTATTGCAAATAACATGTATTACTTTTACAATGTGTTAGTTTAATACATAAATATAAAACAATTTAAAGTATAAAATGCTTATTCGAAGTGGTCTCCATTGGCTGCAATACAGTCCTTTAAACGTTGAGGCCAGCTATCAATAGAAGCACGCACTCTTTCCATGGGAAAATTTTTCACTGCCAATCGTACGGATTGTTTTAGGGACTCCAAATTATCATGGCGTTTAGAGCAAGCCGTACTCTGTAAAACTGACCATAAATCATAATCCAGCGGATTAAGATCGAGACTAGACGACGGCCAGTCTTTAGCTCTGATGAAGTCCGAAACGTTCGTTTCCAACCAAGACTGCGTAGACCGAGCTTTATGACCTGGCGCCGAGTCTTGCTGGAAGGACCATTCTTGATTATTGAACATGTTGTAGTTGTTAAGGGGCTTCACTACCCTCTCAAGAATGGTATCTTGATACACTTGTGTCCATATTTTGATACACAAGTTTTCACAAAAGTATGGCCCAGTCACTCCTTCAAAGCTAACCCCACCAAACCGTCACTGAAGTCGGATAGTTCCCACGTTTCACTCTGTCGACTAATTGGGAGGCTTCCTTAAAGCTTTGAGCATAAATACGGTCATTTTGTTTGTTAAAATGTTGCTCAATTGTAAAAAAATTCTTATCCGTAAACAAAAAAATTCTATGACCTCCCTTTGCGTAATGCTTCAGTAGTTGTTTCGATTTTACCACCCTATTCTCTTTTAAATTATCAGTTAAGAAATGACCAGTACGTCTGTTATAGGCTGCAAGTCCTAAGTCATATTTTAAAATACGCGATATCGTTCTAGGTGCTATCTTCATCTCCCGAGATAAAATATTTTGCTTTCGGACAGAATTTCTTCGAATTCTTTCTCTTACTGCTTTGACCACCTTTTTCGTACGAACACTACGTAGACGCCCAGATCTTTTTCTGTCACAAACAGAGGAGGTCTCATTGCACCTAATAATAGCCCGGTACACAAACATTTTACTAATACCAAGCGGTTGGAGAGTTTTAAAAATTGCATTTGGCTCCATACCTACTTTGTGTAATGCAATCACAACGATTCGGTTCTCTTTATCACCCCACTCCATTTTAATATCGCAAAATATTGTACAATGTATTGGCGCCAAAATGAGAAAACTCAATGATCAATCACATAAAAATGACAGATTCCAAATTCAAATGTAATATTTTGTTTATTTTTAATTGTAACAGTATATATGGCCAGACTAAGTATTGTGTGTTCATAATGCACAATATAATTTTCGAACTAACTAATTTTAAACAAAAATCTCGCTATCGTGTTGTAAAAGTATCATGCTTTAAGAGGGATTTGGGGAAATTTTCTATTCGTGTTTGAGTGGAAATGTGTTGTAAAATACCGTGTTATAGGGGGGCTCTCCTGTACCTGTACTTACCGGTCGTCCGTGAAGTATTCGTAACTTGGTAAATAATAAACGCCATATTTAAAAGTAAAAGTAGTTTTAATTGTGAACGAGTGAGATACCATACCTTGTACTTGTTTATGATCTCAACGACATGTTCCATTGTAAGTAGCGCTGACGTCTGTACCTTTGTTTGGTTGAGGAGCGGTATGCCCATTGCGTTAAAAAGTCCCGACACCCATTGTACTGGGGACAGATTCAGAGCTATTACTTGACTCGTATCATCTCTACGAAAAAGCAAAAAAACGAAAAATATTATATAATATGACAGTCAAATAAAAATGATAGTCGAAAAATAGTCACTAACAAGATGGCAAGTTAAAAAATATAATTCTTTCTCCGCATTTTTATCAATTTTCGTCTGGTTAGCACATCGCGAAGTTAGTTTGAATTAATTACGAAAATAAAACCGAACGGACAAATGTATGGTGAGTGAGTAAAACGTCATAAAAATACGCATTATTTGGCCATGTTCTATATCGAACAATTTTGGCAGTGTTTGCCGAATACTCGTATGAGGCAGGTTGCTTACTATTATACTACAACTAGTCGCTCTGAGTGAATGGGTGACGTCTAAATTGAACAGTAGGCGTCTTTTAGGATTGAAGGATTACTAGTGGCCCAGAGGTTTTCCAGTTTTACCTGGACAGGTGGGCGAGCAACGGCTCAGAAAAGAGGGGTGAGATTTGCTAACAGCTGACCGAGCGCCTCAGAAGGAGACCTAACAACTCGAGACAACTCGAGAGCAGCTGCTTCGCGAATGAATCTACTACCGGATCGGAATCGCGGCCCGCTGAGAAGATCCGGCGAGAAACTCACCGGGTTGATGCATGGGTTAGGTTGCACGTCGAACTCTTTGTCGAGTTCGACGAGTACGATTACCAGGGGGCGTTTTTTGTCTAGGTATCACATTATAATGCGTTTGAAGCTAAACGTCTATTGAAAATCACAGAATAGAATTATTATAATATTACGTAATTAAAATAGTGTTGATAATTCTGTACAATACTCGTACAATGATATAATGATGACAATATTTTGACTGATTTGATGGTGCAATAGTTAGCAGTTACCTGATGAACAGGTATGGTTGTTCTTTGGCTGGGTACTTATTATCTATTATCATTGTCATCATCCATCAGCCCACAGTCGTCCACTGCTGGACTTAAGCCTCTCCCAATCCACACCGGAAAACGAAACGGAGAACGTAGCGTGGGACGCCCCCTGGCTAGGTGGTGCGATGACCTCCGAATGGTGGCCGGCAAGAGGTGGATGAGGAGAGCCGAAGACCGGACTCAGTGGTGTGGATTATTATCTATACATGTATATAGTTAAACATATATATCTAAGTGCACTTCCAGAGATCTTTTTTGCCACGTACCATTCGGCTTTGGAATGAGCTCCCCTCCACGGTGTTTCCCGAGCGCTATGACATATCCTTTTTCAAACGAGGCTTGTGGAGAGTACTTAACGGTAGGCAGCGGCTTGGCTCTGCCCCTGGCATTGCTGAAATCCATGGGTGACGGTAACCATTCACCATCCGGTGGGCCGTATGCTCGTCTGCCTACAAAAGCAATAAAAAAGTAAGTATATGTACTCTCTGGTATCCATAACACAGGGAATCGAGTGTCTATACTTGTTGCCTTATCATATTTTTTAACTACTCACATACTTTACTTACTTATCCTTTAATTCAAACAGACACAAAGTGAAACAATTCGCTTTTCTAATCCAAACTTTGTGTTTGATGGCAGCTACTTTCAGAACTCCTGATGTGCCACCAGTGCTCACCAGCCAGACGTAAACCTTGTCTAAGTCGAAAGTGGCTGGCCTGTAACAAAATCACCGGAACTGCTTACTTACTTAGGTTACTTAATTCATAGAGATTAGGTGTTTTGCTGTGCTCATTTCTTCATGTCACATTAATTAACGTGACGCTTGTGTTGCAGTCAACGAAGACAAGATCGTCGGCCTTTCTAGGCTCGGAAAAAGTTGAATAGGCACAGAGCTCTGAGGAAGTGTCCTCATTAATATCGATAGGCAGTGACGGTTGGTTTTATCCCTAGCATTGCTAATGTCTATAAGCGACTGTCACCACCATCAAGTGGTACCGTACCGTCTTTCTTCAAAATTATTTAAAAATATGTGGTAGTTTTATAAACGGCGCAGATGTTGTCATCAGTAATCCTTTGCTCTATTACGATTTTTAAACCAATGATCATCCAACAAATCTATCTTTTGTCTATGCATCTTTAAAGCGTTTTTTTTTTAAATCGATGCCCTATACAACCAAAACCTTCATGTTTAAACCTTTATTTGTTTATAAAATAAGTCATCATCATGCTACACCTACACATTCGCCCTAACGTTTTGTAAAATTCAATGCTTTATTGTAACTCGTTATAGTATTTAATTTTAAATAATTTGTATTTAAATCGTTGCAATTAAGTAATCTATCACAATGCATTATGTTATCATATTTAAATATTATATTTAGATTGGTAGGTCCAGTGCTTGTTTCACGATTTAAACACGCATTCCTATTAGGGACTTTGTAACTGTGTCCAAATACGATAATATTGTTAAATTTTCAGATTACAAATTGTCTACAATCATAAATTTAATAATTGTATTGTTGTCTGGATATTCCTGATTTAGTTCAAATCAAACCCTTTATCTCTTTGAAGTCGCTAGACTATCACAGAAATTGTCTTTATTGCTTTTTTTCATGGATATTAAGATTCTAGCATTTGAGATATTTTTAATATGCTTTTATTAGCTTCAGACGTATGTATGTTAGTATGTTTGTAACGGAACCTTTGAACATGATTTTGACCCCCTTCAAAACATCGGATGAACTCGAAATTTGGTATACTTATTAAGAACCGATGACAATTCAATATTTAAAAAAAAATAAAAAAATTGAAATTCAACTAAAAAATTAAAAATAAATAATAGTTTAAAAAAACTAACATAATACGCTTTAATAGAAAAACAAACTAAAAATAGAAAAAGCATGGAGTGCTTTTCAGGATATTATCAAATAACCCTTCTACTCATATCTGTTCATAAAATATTTATAACTACTGATACCATGCACCCCCGCTTTTTTTACAATAAAAACATTTTTCTTACACTTGTTAGCCAGAAGACTATGAGAACGTCTACAAATATTTAGTGTAATAATATGTAATTTTTCAACTGTTCTGCCATCAGACAGATATTTCGAAATAATTTTTCCAGAGTCGCAGTAAAGAGTTAAGGCGGTATAAGATCTCTTTGGCAGAGGCATTTCCGGATTATTGCTTCTTCACCTTCTTTATTTAGAACATTATACATTATTATACACTTCACACAATTATTGTCATGTAATAAATATTGTTAAATATTCTGATGTATTTGCTTGCTAGCTACATTCTTGATTTTTAGGTGCTTGTCATATGGACTTCCGTTCAAGCATATAAAACATAGTTTAAGTTAGGATTAATGTTTTTTTTATTGCTTAGATGGACGGACGAGCTCACAGCTCACCTGGTGTTAAGCGGTTACTGGAGCCCATAGACATCTACAACGTAAATGCGCGATCCACCTTGAGATATAAGTTCTAAGGTCTCAGTGTAGTTACAACGGCTGCCCCACCCTGCAAACCGAAATGCATTACTGCTTAACGGCAGATTTAGACAGGGCGGTGGTAACTACCCGTGCGGACTCACAAGAGGTCCTACCACCAGTAATTACGCAAATTATAATTTTGCGGGTTTGATTTTTATTACACGATGCAATTCCTTCACCGTGGAAGTCAATCGTGAACATTTGCTGAGTACGTATTTCATTAGAAAATTTGGTACCCGCCTGGGATTCGAACACCGGTACATCGCTCAACACGAATGCACCGGACGTCTTATCCTTTAGGCCACGACGACTTCTTTTGTGTAATTTGCATTTAAATACCGGTGCAACTATATTTTTCAAGTAAATAAAATTTAGATTTAATGTCGATGAGGTAGAATGAGTGTGTGTGTTTTTTATCTCAACCAAAACAATCTTTTGTTCGGCTTGAATAAACGGCTATTTATATATACATATTTATTTTGCCTCAAGGTTAGGCGGTGAGTTTAATGGCATTCACTTTTCGCGAAAATAAAAAAATAAAACTCCTGTTTCATCTTCGTAAATCGAAGTAATGAATAAAACTGTATTACATCAGGGCACAAAAAACATCGGACCAATACGAAACGAAAATATGTAAAACAAAAGTATATATAAAATAGTAGCCGAGTCAAAGAATTTTTGCAAACCGTAGAATGCTGTTTTCAATTTTGCAATAATAATGTAGACAGTACAATCGAGAAAAAAAAACCATACACAGTTTGATGTTTAAACATTTTCCTTTTTCTGATTAATCAATCCTATTTTTACTGTTGATTACTCATATATTTTTTCTTTCCATGTTACCGACGTTTCGAGAACCTTATTTTATAGCTATCGTTGTCACAGAGGACTAAGGTATTATTCTTTAAAATATAACTAGTAAATAAGTGATATTTTTAGTGGAGACTACAGACATGACTATCCCGTTTTTGCAGGATAGCCGTCGGAACCCCGTGGTTCGTCAGGAGCATCGACCTCCACGATGACCTGAACCTAGAGTCCATCAGTAAATATTTACAGTCGGTATCAATGCGATATTTGCGACGATATTTTTGCCACGAATTTCGATAAAGCGGCACGACACGAGAACCCTCTCATGGTGGCCGCCGGTAACTACATTCGCGATCCTGCGGATCGAATGGTAAGCAGTCGACGTCGCCCAAAACACGTCATTTCGGATCTTCCGGATTCATTAACGGTGCTTTTAGGTACCCCAAACACCGGTCATCGTTCTTGTCGAACCCGTCGCTTGAGACGAAGGGCTCGGCGAGTAAATTAACCCACAGACACAGCCAACTGAGTTTCTCGCCGGATCTTCTCAGTGGATCACGTTCCCGATCCGCTGGTAGATTCTGCGAAGCACGGCTCTTGCTGGGGTTTGTGTTAGCAACAATGTCAGGTTTGAGCTCCGTGAGCTCACCTACTCGCCCGCTGACGCTGATATGGTCTCTCAAGACCATCAATCAGCTTAGGTAGGAAAAAAAAAGAATGAAGATGTTATTTTTTCATATTGGTAGCTGTGTATGAACGCTAGTAGTTTTTTTTTTTTTTTTTGCTTAGTTGGATGGACGAGCTCACAGCTCACCTGGTGTTAAGTGGATACGGGAACCCATAGACATCTACAACGTAAATGCGCCACCCACCTCGAGATATAAGTTCTAAGGTCTCAGTATAGTTACAACGGCTACCCCACCCTTCGAACCGAAACGCATTACGTGCGTGGTGTTACCTACCCGTGCGGACTCCCAAGAGATCCTACCACCAGTTGTAGTAGAATACTTGTTTGATTGAAAGGAACAATTAGGCCACTGAATTTTTCATCGGATCTTCTCAGTGGGTCGCGCTTCCTTTCTGCGAAGCACTAGTCTTTTTAGGGCTAGTATTAGCAAATTCGCTCAGCTTGAGCCCGTGAGCTCACCCACCCGTTCGGGCGTAGCTCGAATAGCTTCTTAGGCTATCAGCGAATAGGCAGGGGGAAAAAGGAACAATATAATATACCGCTAAGACATTCGGGATAAATTGATCGCTATTTTAGTCTCTCAATAAAATAACCCTTGGCCAGTGACTGGAAGGAGAGGTGAGACGACGATCAAGAATAATGAAGGGTTCTCGTTTTGGAGGCCCTGGTCCAACTCGGTTGACCTAATCAAATAAGTAAGCATTTTCATAAAGTACTTACTGAAAATCAGCAATATCGTCATCAGCGAATTCAGCTAGTAACTTCGACATCGGCTCGTCCCCGTCAAATGTGATGACTCTCGTGTCGAGCCCTAGTTCGCGGGCAGCTTCCAAGTAGTTTTCCCGTTGATTTTGTTGACAAAACGCTATTTTTGGTTGTGTCAATTTAAAAAAGCTTTTGATTTCATCTGGGAGCAGATAAGGATTCGATTAAATGATGAAATGCACATATTTTTAAAAGAGAACGTTTTTTTTTTCGTAATAAGATGTACATTTAAATTATATGTACGTCTGTTAGGGACAAACATCGACATCGCGTTATGCACTTTTAAATATAACTACATTTGAATGTTCCAGAAAAATCGTATCGAAATCGGTAGTGTTGCTGTGAAGTACTAAACACACGCGTTTACATAAATTTAATTTCCTACTATTTAATGAAAAGTCGTACGTAATTTGAATAGTGGATCGACGCCGGTTATAGGATATCCATTCATTAAGGCAGCATAATATGGTATATAAAGATCCAAGTGGTTTCTTCCCCCCAGTGCCAGTACATCCCCCGGGTTAAGACCGAGCGTCCGCATGTACTTGGCTAACCGCACAGACCGTTGTAGTACTGACGCGTTTGTCTCTGTCTCGCCTGTCGCTGCGTCTATCTAAAAAAAAAAGAATTTGACAATGCGAATTTTATTGCTTATTGCTTAAACCAGTACTTAGAGCGTGTGTTGTGACACATGAGCCCCTTTAAAGTTATAGGTTCTTTCCTTTAAATTTACACACTAGAAACTTTTTTCACACAAAGCTACTTAATTTTAATTTTAAATAATGCTCCGCTTATAATCGAATACAATCATTTAAGGGAAAGACTATTATGTCAATTTAAAGCTAAAATAGCAAATTTCGCCAAAACTACACATTAAAATTTTATTATTTATACAAGTGCATAAAATTAAGCGTAGGAAACGGTATTAACACAAAGACTAAATGAAATGAATGTGGGTTCATGTCATGAGCAAGGTAAGTGGCCAAATGACCTTAAACTTTGAAGGTGTCCAGCGGAACTGAGTCATTGGGTTTGTTTCACTGAATTTTCAGTGTTGTGACTAATAAGAATTAGAATATTGGATAAATCCAGGCAAAAGGAGACTCAAAGAGAGGAAAAACAAACAAAAATGAAAATGTATAGGTACTTAATATCTTTATATTAATACGTAAAGCAAAAACTTTGTATGTATTCCTTTTTACGAAAATTGCGCGGACGGAGGAGTATGAAATTTTCCATATTTGTAGATAATATACAGAAGGAGTGCACAATGCTAATATTTTTTTTTAAATAATGCAGGAATAATACCTTAAACCAATAAAGAAAACATGTTTTTGACACACACACACACGCTTATATACTATTTTGTTTATTGTTAAAGTCTGTGGTCAAGTTGTGAATATATTAATATTGTTTTTCTATAATATTATTTGTCTTTATTGTATGTAGCCTTAGCGAAATCTGTGATTATAGAACTAAAGTCTTTAACAATATAACCATAATAATATTCAAAATTATAATTTAAATTAACAATTATAGTCGAAATTCGATTACCCGGCGACCGCTAGTATTTATTAAAATACGATTTTCAGTGATTTCATACATGCAAACGTCTTTATTAAATTAGCATTTATTTTTGTTTGTCGTAATTGTATTTTGGTGTGCTTGTAAACGACCGATTGACTAAGTTAATATTAGCCTGCGCTTATCTCGATGAGTCACGTACAAATAAGTTCAACAATTTTTAACACAATTAGCGTGAATTGCCGGGAAAACTGTCGATTCCCAAATAAATAGTAACAACGTCCACAGCATATAAATAAATATTTAGCTGTTACCCGCGACTTTGTCCGTGCGGTCAAGAAAAATTGACAATTAGGTAATTTGTCTAAAGTGTCACGCTTTTTTTCTAAAGATATTAAAACAGTATTCCGTATTTATGAGATGTTTTTTTCGGGATGAAAGGTAGCTTAAAACGATCAGTTTTAAAAAAGCGTGTTAAAAAAAGACACGTCAATCCCTTGCTTTGTTTCGACGCGAAAAAAAAGACAAACAAACATTTAATATTCCTCATATTTAAAATATTAAGTATGGATATGCATGACGTTCGTAAATTTTCGTAAAATTGTATCAGTGGATCGTTTCAGAAATAATTTTCAGTTTGGATCTTGTTTTCCTTCAAAAACTACAGTTATTTTTAAGCAAGAAATATTTAAAAAAAAACGCATTTCATTGACGCACTCAAAAACATGTTTTGCCTTTATAATTTGCGTGATGAGCGAACAGAAATTTACAGGTTGTCAAATGCGCACAATACAATACCTGGCACACTGAATCAGGTCGTCTTCTCATGCAGTCCATAAATAGATGTCCCATGTGGTATTGAGGGTCGTCAATGTTGAAAGACATTTTATTGACGTTGAGAATACTGAATTATTATAATAAACGCGTTGCACTCGTCCGTACCGTACAAGCTCGAACCATGTATTGCATTAAAGAGTGCATTGTTGTGTTTAAAATGCACTTCCGCTGAGGAGGTTAGTGCTAACGGGCGCGCTTCGTTGGGGATCGCGGATTCGAAGCGGACTGCGCACGGATTATTTTTAGTAACTCAAAGTATTGTTGATTGTACACTATGTTATTTTTATTGCTTAGATGGGTGGACAAGCTCACAGCCCACCTGGTGGTTAAGTGGTTACTGAAGCCCATAGACATCCACGACGTAAATGCGCCACCCACCTTGAAATATAAGTTCTAAGGTCTCAAGTATAGTTACAACGGCTGCCCCACCCTTCAAATCGAAACGCATTACTGCTTCACGACAGAAATAGGCAGGGTGGTGCTACTCACCCGCACGGATTCACAAGAGGTCCTACCACCAGTAAAGGTATTGGTATTTTGAAAATTGTATTGGTATTTTGAAATAAATTTAGGTTTTAGACAACGCAATGTTCAATACTTCAGTACTGTCGATCGAAGAACCCTTTGCTAAAAATGTTTTTCATTTTATTTTTGTTCATTTAGTAGTAATATAAACGGAAATGTCCTTAGAAGTATCACTGCATGGACTAATGTGGGCCGATGTATTTTGGTACTGACTTAAAAAAAAAAAACCAATCGTCTTTGGTGCATCCTTATTGCATATTGCCTTATTGTCGTCGTCGTCGCCTAAAGGATAGGATGTCCGGTGCATTCGTTTTTTTTTTTTTGATTGAATGATTATTGGTGGCCCGGAGGCCTTTCCAGTTTCACCAGGACAGGTGGGCGAGCAAAGGCTCAGCCAGAAGGGGTGGGATTCGCTAACAGCTGCCCGAGCGCCTCCGAAGGAGACCTAACAGCTCAAGAGCAGCTGCTTCGCGAATGAATCTACTACCGGCTCAGAATCGCGACCCGCTGAGAAGATCCGGCGAGAAACTCAGCGAGCTGACTCATGGGTTAGGTGCATTCGTGTTGAGTGATGGACCGGTGTTTCGAATCCCAGGCGGGTAAATATCTTCCATTGGCTGTAATCAGCCATCTAATGATCTACTGCCATTTATAAGCGAACCTTGACGAAAGCTCGATACAAAATTTCCAGTACGACATTCCTTGTGTATCGATTAATGGAGTTCTATTTATTTTATTGTGTGTTCCTAACCTTTCAAGCCGCAACGCTTTTCTTGTTCGCGGCAGAAATAGGCAGGATTCTGGTATGTACCCGCGCTGGCTTACAATTCGCTTTTTTTTTCTTTTTTCCTACCTATGCTGATAGCCTTGAGAGGCTATTTCAGCGTAACCTTAACTAGTAGGTGAGCTCACGGGGCTCAAACCTGACGATGTTGCTAACAAGAACCCTAGCAAGAGCCGTGCTTCGCAGAATCTACCAGCGGATCGAAAACGCGACCCACTGAGAAAATCCGGCGAGAAACTCAGTGGGCCGTGTCTGTGGGTTAATTTACTCGTCGAGCCCTTTATCGCAAGCGACGGGTTCGACGAGAACGATGACCGGTGCTTGAGGTACCTAAAAGCCCCGTTAGTGGATCGGGAGGATCCGGTATGACGTGTTTTGGGCGACGTCGACTGCTTTCCATTCTATTCGCAGGATCGGGAAAGCAATTCGCTTTGCTTACCGCATATTTATAAATTTTGCAGTTTAAGTTTTTATTACTACATTATTCCTTCATCATTAATCCTAAAGTTGTTCGTAAACACGTGTTTTTTTTTCGAAAATTTCACATCATTCTCAGTCACGTTGAGTTAATAGTTCAGAATAGAGAACTCTTATAACATAACTTTTAAAAAGGAAATACTCTGCGATCATAAATGTATCTATATATAGAATAGTCGATATGAATCGTCTATTATCAAAGGTGGCAATCTGTGCATTTGGACAAAAAAATGTTATTGATATGTCAATACAGATTGATTTGAATTTAATCGTCTCCTTCAAAGAATACGGTTCCAAACCTGCATTAAATAAAGTATTAACTTAACCTGTTATTTATCTAAGATGTCGTTCAGAAGAGTTTTGTGACTGCCAATGGAATACAAAGTCAATAATTCGTTTTTCTGATTTACCAATAATTGTCCGAAAGTCACATTGCCGGCTTTGATAATAGTCGACTCATATATTGTATATATGTTCACTATAGATTACGAAACAGCCGGACCGGATTTCGATGAAATCTTAGGATATCTTCAAATCAGTCTGGCGGTTGATGTGGTAGCAACTGGTAGGAACCGGTTTGATAGCAAAGCCTAGACTAGTATGCTTATAAGGGACTGAAATGAGAGCTCTGCATATGAATAGCAATTTATCCATCGCGAACTGCAGCCTGTGAAAAATTAAAGCAATACACTCATTTAATACAGTTTTTTATTATTTTTTCTTTATTGCCCCTGTAGGCAGACTAGAATACGGCCCACCTGATTGTGAGTTGTTACCGTCGCCCCATGGATTTCAGCAATGCCAGGGGCACGCCGCTGCCTACCGCTTAATACTCTCCATGAGCCTCGTTTGAAGAAGGATATGTCATAGCGCTCGGGAAACACCGTGGAGGGGAGCTCATTCCATAGCCGGATGGTACGTGGCAAAAAAGACCTCTGAAAACGCACTGTGGATGATCGCACTGGCTCCAGGTAGTATGGATGAACTCTACTCCGGTGGCGGGCGGTGCGATGGTCAAAACGAGATGACGGTATCATCTCGAACAATTCCTCAGGGCACTCCCCAGGTAGCACTCCCCACGTAGTAGGTCTCTCTTTTTTTTTTAATACATTATATAAGTTAATGCGGCCCTGTTAACCCATTCCGACAGGAGCCCTCTTCTTCGATATAGCGAAGGCGTTCGACAAAGTCTGGCACAACGGTTTGATATACAAACTGTATAACATGGGAGTGCCAGACAGGCTCGTGCTCATCATACGAGACTACTGGTCGAACCGTTCGTTCCGATATCGAGTCGAGGGAACGCGTTCCCGGCCCCGTCACGTCACAGCCGGAGTCCCGCAAGGCTCCGCCCTCTCCCCGCTACTATTCAGTTTGTATATTAACGATATACCCCGGTCTCCGGAGACCCATCTGGCGCTCTTCGCCGATGACACCGCCATCTACTACTCGTGTAGGAAGAAGGCGTTGCTTCATCGACGACTTCAGACCGCAGCTACCACCATGGGACAGTGGTTCCGGAAGTGGCGCATCGACATTAACCCCACGAAAAGCACAGCGGTGCNGCGGTGGCAAGACGGGCAGACTCAGCAAAACTCCCTCCCCGGGCCACGACCAACGTGTCGTCTGCGTAACAGATTACGCTCAGGCCCGGGAGGAGGGCACCCCTCAGCACCCAGTCATACCCGATATTCCACAAAAGAGGGCCGAGCACCGACCCCTGTGGAACACCGCGCACGACCGGGAACCGGTGCACGATCCCACCGTGTCCATTGTATGTAGCCTTAGCGAAATCCTGTGATTATAGAATTAAAGTCTTTAACAATAGAACCATAATAATATTCAAATTTATAATTTAAATTAACGATTATAGTCGAAATTCGATTACCCGGTGACCGCTAGTATTTATTAAAATACGATTTTCAGTGATTTCATACGTGCAAACGTCTTTTATTAAATTAGCATTTATTTTTGTTTGTCGTAATTGTATTTTGGTGTGCTTGTAAACGACCGATTGACTAAGTTAATATTAGCCTGCGCTTATCTCGATGAGTCACGTACAAATAAGTTCAACAATTTTTAACACAATTAGCGTGAATTGCCGGGAAAACTGTCGATTCCCAAATAAATAGTAACAACGTCCACAGCATATAAATAAATATTTAGCTGTTACCCGCGACTTTGTCCGTGCGGTCAAGAAAAATTGACAATTAGGTAATTTGTCTAAAGTGTCACGCTTTTTTTCTAAAGATATTAAAACAGTATTCCGTATTTATGAGATGTTTTTTTCGGGATGAAAGGTAGCTCAAAACGATCAGTTTTAAAAAAGCGTGTTAAAAAAAGACACGTCAATCCCTTGCTTTGTTTCGACGCGAAAAAAAAGACAAACAAACATTTAATATTCATCATATTTAAAATACTAAGTATGGATATGCATGTCGTTCGTAATTTTGCATAAAATTGTATCAGTGGATCGTTTCAGAAATAATTTTCAGTTTGGATCTTGTTTTCCTTCAAAAACCACAGTTGTTTTTAAGCATGAAATATAAATAAAAAAAAAACGCATTTCATTGACGCACTTAAAAACATGTTTTGCCTTTATAATTTGCGTGATGAGCGAACAGAAATTTACAGGTTGTCAAATGAACACAATACAATACCTGGCACACCGAATCAGGTCGTCTTCTCATGCAGTCCATAAATAGATGTCCCATGTGGTATTGAGGGTCGTCAATGTTGAAAGACATTTTATTGACGTTGAGAATACTGAATTATTTATAATAAACGCGTTGCACTCGTCCGTACCGTACAAGCTCGAACCATGTATTGCATTAAAGAGTGCATTGTTGTGTTTAAAATGCACTTCCGCTGAGGAGGTTAGTGCTAACGGGCGCGCTTCGTTGGGGATCGCGGATTCGAAGCGGACTGCGCACGCATTATTTTTAGTTACTCGAAGTATTGTTGATTGTAAACTATGTTTTTTTTTATTGCTTAGATGGGTGGACATGCTCACAGCCCACCTGGTGGTTAAGTGGTTACTGGAGCCCATAGACATCCACGACGTAAATGCGCCACCCACCTTTAGATATAAGTTCTAAGGTCTCAAGTATAGTTAGAATGGCTGCCCCACCCTTCAAATCGAAACGCATTACTGCTTCACGACAGAAATTGGTATTTTGAAAATTGTATTGGTATTTTGAAATAAATTTAGGTTTTAGACAAAGCAATGTTCAATACTTCAGTAGGTACTGTCGATCGAAGAACCCTTTGCTAAAAATGTTTTTCATTTTATTTTTGTTCATTTAGTAGTAATATAAACGGAAATGTCCTTAGAAGTATCACTGCGTGGACTAATGTGGGCCGATGTATTTTGGACTGACTTTAAAAAAAAACCAATCGTCTTTGGTTCATCCTTATTGCATATTGCCTTATTGTCGTCGTCGTCGCCTAAAGGATAAGATATCCGGTGCATTCGTGTTGAGCGATGCACCGGTGTTTCGAATCGCAGGCGGGTAAATATCTTCCATTGGCCGTAATCAGCCATCTAATGATCTACTGCCATTTATAAGCGAAAAAAGACCTCTGAAAACGCACTGTGGATGATCGCACTGGCTCCAGGTAGTATGGATGAACTCTACTCCGGTGGCGGGCAGTGCGATGGTCAAAACGAGATGACGGTATCATCTCGAACAATTCCTCAGAGCACTCCCCAGGTAGCACTCCTCACGTAGTAGGTCTCTCTTTTTTTTAATACATTATATAAGTTAATGCGGCCCTATTGTATGATATCAACGCTGTTGAACGCCGATGTAAAATCAGTACATTGAACTTGAAACAGATTTTGTTAATTAATAAAATGCTATTGAACATGTGTATTGGGTTTGAAATATGGAGGGTAAAGGCCTGGTTGGAAAGTTGGAAGCACTCGAGCACCGTAAAAATATATAAATGAATTTCAATAATCGGACTTTTTGTGTGACGTAAAAGAGCGAGAGGGTCACAAACATGCGCTTGTGACCTCAATATTGCAAAACGCGTTGGAATTTAAAAATAAAATAAGAAATCTGCCTGCTCCCTGCAGTTGTAGTGAAAGTTGTATTCCCTTCTCCACGCCTCTATATCTCCGTCTCTTTTTCTCGATTAAAAAATACAAATTTCAACAATATTAAAAAAATATTTTTTTTTTCCTTTGGTCCAAAAGTAGCCCTTTTGGTATATTTTTTCTGTTATGCTCTAATTGTGATATTAAATTATAAAAAAATATATTTTGCACAAATAAAATTTGTACGGATTAAGGTCGAGGTCCGATTGGATTAAAGTACTATTTTAAATAGGTACGTACGATTATCATTGAATAAGAGAAGATGGTAAATAAAACCCTTTTCTTATAATGCTTAAAGCACGTGTATACTCGGAAACATATTTCATACTGTTTCGATAAAATGTTATATGATACATAATTTATTAGTATTATAAATTCTGAGGTTTTAGCGCAGGGATAAATTCTGTGTATATGATTTTTTAAGTTATATTTTAATAAAAGCCATAACACTTTTTGTTAACGCTCCGTTTTATTTCCCATAACATTTTCGGAGCTTTAAATTTTCCATTCATAAGTACCTACCTAGTAAGTCCTTAAAATTTTTTAAGTGTCATATTATAAAAGCGGAGGTAACTGTAATTGATCATAGCATTAACTACTTATGTTTCACATCACTAAATAAAATGTAATAATTTCTTCGTCTTAAAAATCTTTCACGGCAAATTAAACACCACTTAGAAAACTTGATGTGACACATGGCTGATCGTTGTGAATGTTTTACGGTAATCATTAATCATATAGTGTGGTCTTATATTACGTCGCACGTAAAGATGTTTCACTAAATAGAATTAGTGGTTTATGCAGTATTTTATAGAACAAGGTTTCTATGTTTAAATTAAATCTCTTCTCTCTCTTCTGTGTCGTTTCCTCATTACTGAGGGTCGTGACCACCTTGGTCCAGTTTTTGCACCAGCTTCCTCCAATGTTGCCTGCATTCGGCCTGCTTAATGGCGCCCGGGACGCTGGTTTTTGTGGCCTCCTTGATAATGTCTGTCCACCTTATATTAAATTAAATAGTTTATGTTAAATTGAGATTGTGGCGAATAAGAAAAACTTCGATGCACCGGACTGTAGTTTATCATTATAATACTAAATCTTTCCTTTTATATCAATTGATGTTATTCCAATAAAAGATAAGTTAACACATTTTTCCGCACGCACGTTTCACTCAATCGTTTTCGCCATCTTGCTTCCTCCCTTTCTCTTTCCTAAAATCTCCTCTCTCACTCACAACCATAGAGTTAGTGTTGTAGGTACAAATTAACTCCACGCTCACAACTTATCATTCCAAAATTGTTTTTACCTTTCCTGCATACATGTGTAGAACTCCACTTACAACAGTCAGGAAATAATACACAGATTGCAGTAGTTTACTTAATTCTGTATTGCTTTATTTGTAACTCCACTTTTACAATCTTAAGACATCTGCTCACTACCCAATACACTGATTTCTGTCCCGTTTTTTCAGACTACCGCCTTTTTTACTATGTCACGTCCCCACTACTGTAATTGCTCCCACCAACAGTTTTGCTATTTGACAATCCGAAAATTGTCTTAACATTAACAAATTTAATTATTTTACAACAAACCTTACTTAAGCTTATAATTATTAACTAAATATTTATTTTTATTTTTGATAGCTAAGCTAAGCTATGGAAGCGATAATTTCGTCCGTTGGGCACAAATTTTCATTGTTTAATTACTATTACCTATTTTTTGCGATTTCTTCGTGATGTTTTTTTTCTATGCTCGTTTATTTGAATCAAAGACATTTTACTTAAGAGTTTTAAGCCTAATTTTTAAGTCGGGAGTAATAACTACCTACTACTACAAACTGTAATGAGAAATATGTGTGTGGAAAATACCTGCCAAACACGGTATCATGAATTTTATTCAAGTATTGGTAATTTTTTATGAGAGTATCTTTCTAATTTAAAACAAAAAAAAAAACACAAATGTAACTGTTATTGAATGTTTATCAATGAACCAATTTCATGTCTGATTTTTATTTATTGGAACGAAGTTCCTTATCGCGCGTTGTGAAAGGGGGCTAGACGGAAAAAATTCTTACGAAAAGTTGTCACGACACTTTTTGCTATAAATTCTTACGAAAAGTTGTCACGACACTTTTTGCTATAGTAAGCTATTGTAAGTTGTGCGGCGTCGCATGTTTCTCTGTCTGTCTGTCTGTCTCTCTCTTTCTTCATACCTCGAATAGAACTTTAAATTTATATTTTTATAATTGGGAACTTCGTTCCTATCCGGTGTCCCACGACACCACACATCTTTTTTTTAAATTTAGGTATTGGTGACTCTGTGATCTTTTTAGCTTCACCAAGCTGGTCTGGGTCGAGTTTTCAACGCTAAGAACCCCATGACAGCTTGGCGAATGTATCTACCACCGGATTAGAATCCTTATAACGCCCGGGTATTAAAGCTTAGCCTGTGGTTGAGGGCTAACGATCGCGACCAGGATAAAAACGTTAACAATTTTTTTCTTAATGCTAGGATGAGTGAACGAACTCTCAGCGACATCTGCGACGTAAATGCACCACTCACCTTGAGATAGAAGTCATAAGGTCTCAAGTATAGTTACAACGGCTGCCCTACCCTTCAAACCGAAACGCATTACTGCTTCACAGCAGAAATAGGCGGGGCGGTGGTACCTACCCGTGCGGACTCACAATAGGTACTACCATCAGTAATTACGCAAATTATAATTTTGCGGGTTTGATTTTTATTACACGATGTTATTCCTTCACTGTGGAAGTCAATCGTGAACATTTGTTAAGTACGTATTCCATTAGAAAAATTAGTACCCGCCTGCGGGATTCGAACACCGTTGCATCACTAGATACGAATGCACCGGACGTCTTATCCTTTAGGCCACGACCAACTATGTGCTTAGTAAAAGTTAACTCTGCCCTATCTCTATTAGTGGGTGTCTTAAAAGGGAATTATAGATTTCATCCAAGCTCAAGCGATGGCATACTCCGAACATTACACCATCTGCGATCGCCCATCTTGACTTTAATGTTGGTAAGCCTACAACTAACTACTACCACAATTAAAAAAAAAACTCAATCAACACAAATACTTTTAACATTTTATTTAATTACAATAACATATTATGTTAATTACGAAACACGCATATTAATGAACATTATAATTACATACTTTTAAAGCTGCACTTTACATTCTAAACAAAATAAGGCACATAAAAATCCATTGAGTGTTTATTTCTACGTACATAGCATTTGTCCTTGTCGCACCGGTAAGTGTTCCAATGCGTGCGACAAAAATAGACAAAACAATTGCAGTACATGGATTCATTTATTTTCTAGATACGACACATTGAAAGCATAAAAGAAAATATACTGGAATGTTCAAAAATCTCCATTTTAATGTCTATGACCACACTAACTAAAGCTTTACAAACAAACAGAATAGGTAGTTGACACAATTTTTTATATTGATCAACACAAAATTATATTACGGACATATTTGTTATCTTTAAAAAAATTTGCAGTAGTTGTTAATTGAAAAGAAAATTATTCACATACATCGGGGGTTGTGACGTCACCAGCACGTGCGAGAGAGATAGAGCAACTACATTTTCCCCGTGGTCCCATTGTTTATTGCAAGAATCCCAAAAATATTATTGACACAATATTAATACAAAATATTATTATTAACATTTCAGGGGTAGGCAGCGGCTTGGCTCTGCCCTTGGCATTGCTGAAGTCCATGGGCAACGGTAACCGCTCACCATCAGGTGGGCTGTATGCTCGTCTGCATACAAAGGCAATAAAAAAAAAACACAGGCTATTTTCAAAAAAAAATTATTAGCAGAGTTGAATTATGTAAATGAGTTCACTATCGGATTAAAATAAAATAAAAAGGGTTATTTGACTACAGACCATATACAAGATGTTAATTTGATTCACAATTGGTGACCATTATAAAAAAAAAACATAAAATTTGCACTAAATTTTTGCAGGAAAGTTTGAAAATTAGAAGTCAGAATTGATATACGTTCTGCAGTGACATACATAGTTATTACAGGTTCGGGTGTTAAAAATTCTGTGCAAAAACATGGACACACAAGCGTGCTGCCCAGTACTTTTTTTTATTGCTTAGATGGGTGGACGAGCTCACAGCCTACCTGGTGTTAAGTGCTTACTGGAGCCCATGGACATTTATACCGAAAATGCGCCACCCACCTTGAGATATAAGTTCTAAGGTCTCAGTATAGTTACAACGGCTGCCCCGCCCTTCAAACCGAAACGCATTACTGCTTCACGGCAGAAATAGGCAGGGCGGTGGTACCTACCCGCGCGGACTCACAAGAGGTCCTACCACCAGTAATTACGCAAATTATAATTTTAAGTTGTGTACATGAAACGCTACTCGGGGTTGCCATATCCACGTACCCATTTTAAAACTGACGGATAATCGAATGGTTTACAATTACCTATTGAATCTCACACGTTATTAAATATATAGAAAATATATGAACACACCGTTATTACGAGATTCAATTCCTATGGCACATTATTTTTTCAATACTCATGTACCAGTGTATTCACTGTTTTCCTATAAAATATTGCACAGAATTAGGTATTGGTCTGTATAGATATAGCAGTGAGGTAATTCGGGCTACGTTTAATTGTGACAAATAATATTTCAAATGATCGTCGCTTCTTGTCCGACGATAAGTACCTCCTTCGAAAGGTTTCCGCTACCGATTCTGCAATTCGTCTTAATTTGTAGACCTTTCACACTGTGAAGGAAAAAAACAACAACATTAATACTGATTAATTTGGTCATATAAAAACTTTAATATAAAAAAAAGAAACATTGCCTATACAACCATTGATTTTATTTTATTCACAAACATTGTTTTGCTAGTTTTTTGTTAGGAAATGACGAAAAAACTACAAATATATTATACTTTCGTTACTTTACACTTGACATAATTTTACAATAAAATTTTACAAATATTACGAAAAATAATGTTTTATCTGTGGTATCATTACCCCGGAGCAAATAGAGCAACGACTTTGTAGAACCCGGTCCATGTGTCCCGCCTATTTTCATTTTAGCCTTTTTATTTTTAGGGTTACGTCTTGTATCTTATATCTTATCTCATCTCATTTCATTTCATTTCATTATATCATTTTCATATAAAAAAGTTTTCATTAAAATTAAAATAACAGTTGACCGAAAGGTCTTAATTACCAGGTCACAAAATCAATTTAAAAAAAAAATTTTTTTATCTGTGTTATCATAACCCCGGGGCAAATAAAGCATCCGGAGCAACGACTTTGTAGGACCCGCGCATCCCCTCGGATAGGAACAGCTCAGCAAAACTCACTCAGTGTATTTCGAACAAGCGCCGGCTTCCACCTCGCAACGTATGCTGTTCTCGGCGCAGTCCATGATCGTGGTGGCGCTCAGCTCGACGCGCGCGCCCCAGTACATCTGGATCCCGACGCCGCAACGTTTGATGATGCAGTTACGAAGCTCCACCTGAATCAGATGATACACAATGAAACTGACCGAGCATACCCGATCCTGTGGACCGAATGATAACAGTCGACGTCGCAAAAAGCACGTCATTACGGATCCTCCCGATCCATTAACGGTGCTTTTAGGCACCACAAGCACCGGTCACCGTCCTCGTCGAACCCGCCGCTTGCGACGAAGGGCTCGACGAGCGAATTAACCCATAGACACAGCCAACTGAGTTTCTCGCCGGATCTTATCAGTGGGTCGCGTTTCCGATCCGGTGGTAGATTCTACGAAGCACTACTCTTGCTAGGGTCAGTGTTAGCAACACTCCGGTTTGAGCTCACCTACACACGTTAGGGTGAAGCTGAAATAGCCTCTCAAGGCCATCAGCATACCTATGCTGATTGTTGATTTTTTATTTTTATTTATTTATTAGGCTCACAATACATATCACAAGCTAAAATATCCATAGACAAAATAAAATTAAAAAGAAACAAAATCTGGCTTGCAACATAAGTTATGTGCGCACGACAAAACAAGACAAAGTGCTGAATTTGTACAACAACGATCCTTACAATTTATACGACAAAACAACACGATAACGAAAACTTTCTCTGGGTCTGCGGAGGGACTTCGGTTCCCTCTGTATTTTGTACCGCATGTTCCATGGGGAGTGCTCTGAGGAATTGTTCGAGATGATACCAACGTCTCGTTTTTACCATCACACCGCCCGCCACCGGAGTAGAGTTCATCCATACTACCTGGAGCCACTGCGGTCATCCACAGTGCGTTTCCAGAGGTCTTTTTTGCCACGTACCATCCGGCTATGGAATGAGCTCCCCTCCACGGTGTTTCCCGAGCGCTATGACATGTCCTTCTTCAAACGAGGCTTGTGGAGAGTATTAAGCAGCAGGCAGGGGCTTGGCTCTGCTCCTGGCATTGCTGAAGTCCATGGGCGACGGTAACCACTTACCATCAGGTGGGCTGTACGCTCGTCTGCCTACAAAGGAAAAAAAAAAAAACTAATCTAACTTATAATGTAAGGAAATAATTTAATTCACAATATACAATTAAACAATTACACTACTAACCTATTACTAACGTGGAGGATGCCTTGAGCATTTTTATAAACGTAACTATTATAGCCTATAAGTAAAAAAAAAAAAAGTGAGCCGTCACAGGACGCCTGGCAGATGTGAAACATCGACATTATTTTGTAAAAGTAAGTAAAACACAGGCTATGTGTACTGTAGTAAACAACACTGTATACACTACGGAGTATACACTATAGGTATCCGAGTTCAGTGTAGCGAGAGAGATGGCTTAACGCCGGATCGAGTGGGAGAGAATCGCACAGTCGATTGCGCATGGCGACGCGTCGCCACACCGTACACACTACTGCATATAGACTGTATATATATACCATCATATGGTATGGCGTCGCCACGCTAGGAATCGGTTTTACGTGCGGCTATAGATGTTTCACATCAATATCCAACTCAGTTGACGATCCAGTAGGACTACGCAACTACTACCCAACTATCCTGTTTGTTAAGCACCTGGTTGGGGACAAAAGCATTTAGGCTAGTGGCACGCGCCCGAGCGGACTCACAAAACGATCCTACCATGACTTTACATATCACTCAATATACATATTTAATGTTATGCAATATCATTTATTTATTCATCGCTGAAACTATTCGTGAGCTTGTCTTAAGTTTGTATTTCATTACAAAAATTAGAAATTGTCAGCGAGAATCGAACACCGGCCCAGTCGCATCGCTCGATACGAGTGCACCGAACGTCTTATCCTATAGACCATAATTGAGTTGTATACAATTGAAACATCGATCTGATATCTCAAGGCGCCTATCCGCTGTTTGCTTAAGATGATATTCCAGCTTCGCGCGGATGGATAGGTCAGCTCACGGGCTCAACCTGAGAGAATTTGCTAACACTAGCCCTAGCAAGAGTAGTGCCTCGCAGAATCTTCCATCGCATCAGAATCGCGATCCACTTTACCCCACTGAGTTTCTCGCCGGATTTTATCAGTGGGTCGCTATTCCGATCCGCTGGTAGATTCAGCGAAGCACTGTTCTTGCTAGAACTGGTCAAATCAAGTAAATTCTCTCAGCTTGAGCCCATGAGCTCACCTATCCGTCCGCATGTAGCTGAAATGCCTCTTAAGACTGCCAGTGAATAGGTAGGGGGGAAAAAGCGATCCATAGATAAGAACCGGAAATTCAATGGGATAAATTTTCATTTCATTGTGGTATCCAAATAGACAGTAAGTCTTCAACTCAACTGTACAATAAAAAAATAAACAATAAGTGGCACTTCATCGTTACGGTCAATCATATAGCACAGAAATATGTACGTTATGTTTATTATAACCTTTTTTAATTGGGTGTGACGAATTTCAATGATTTACTTAGTAATTTTCTGCTTTTCTTATATTTATAGGTTTATAATAGAGTTCTTGTTCTAAATATGATTTCCTTCATTTGAAACGATTAGCCATGCCATAAATAATGTTTTCTATTACTTTGAACATTTATTACTGCATTCTTCATGTATATTAATACAATAATATTTAAAAAATATAAATCACTCAATATTATCTTCACAGCCCGCGCGGGTAGGTACCACCACCCTGCCTATTTCTGCCGTGAAGCAGTAATGCGTTTCGGTTTGAAGGGTGGGGCAGTCGTTGTAACTATACTTGTGACTTAAGAACTTATATCTCAAGGTGGGTGGCGCATTTACGTTGTAAATGTCCATGGGCTCCAGAAACCACTTAACACCAGGTGGGCTGTAAGCTCGTCCACCCATCTAAGCAATAAAAAAATTTAAAAAAAGACGGTCGTTTAAACATTATGGAAAGATAAAGATAACCTGCCTACGTCTCGCTTAGGCGTTTTGATTTGATCACTCCATTCAGATTTAAGTAATCAATTAAATAATTATCAGAGAAGCTCGTTTAAGTCGGAATCTATTTTTTTAAATATGTCGTACGCGATATTTCTCATGATGCTCTCGATATTCGTGGTCATAGCGACTTTTGTTTTGTATCGGACCAAGATCTTAGGGTTATACTTCAGTTACACAGTTGAAGTCGTCGTGGCCTAAAGGATAAGACGTCCGGTGCATTTGTATGTAGCGATGCACCGGTGTTCGAATCCCGCCGGCGGGTACCAATTTTTCTAATGAAATATGTATCTAACAAATGTCCACGATTGACTTCCACGGTGAAGGAATAACATCGAGTAATAAAATCAAACCCGCAAAATTATAATTAGCGTAATTACTGGTGGTAGGACCTCTTGTGAGTCCGCACTGGTAGGTACCACCGCCCTGCCTATTTCTACCGTGAAGCAGTAATGCGTTTCGGTTTGAAAGGTGGGGCAGCCGTTGTAACTATATTATATCTCAAGGTGGGTAGCGCATTTACGTTGTAGACGTATATGGGCTCCAGTAACCACTTAACACTTGGTGGGTTGTGAGCTCGTCCACACATCTATGCAATAAATAAATAAAACAATCAGCGTGATGTTACAATATGCCCTACCACATCAGACAGTCAGTTGTATAATGAAATGTAAGTACATACCTGAGCCCCATTATGTACGACTATGCCGGAATAGAAATTGTCAAATGTGCAGTCTTCGATCAGGATCTTAGCACCCGACATGGCAACTATGCCTTGCGCAAAATCACTCTGAAATCAAAGGTAGAAAAAATATATTTTCCAGTCTGCAATAATCTTAAATCACCATGTCATCATATATTTGTTTTATTAATAATGTGGCTGTGAGCCTCTGAATTTTTTTATATTGATTGAATATTAATTAACAGGAACACTGATTAGAGATTACATGTGAAATTAGCATCAATAGAACTAACTTTTATTTTGCAACAAAAAATTATGTAACACGTTTAAACTAAATTCTTTCTTTTTATTTTTTTATTTATTGCTTAGATGGGTAATCGAGCTCACCTGGTGTTAAGTGGTTACCGGAGCCCATAGACATCTACAACGTAAATGCCACCACCCACCTTGACATATGAGTTTTCAAGTCTCACTTTTTACAGTACTGCCCCACCCTTCAAACCGAAACGCATTATTGTTTCATAGCAGATATAGGCAGAGTGGGGGTACCTACCCGTGCGGACTCACAAGACATCCTACCACGAGTAAGGGTCTGATTGGGGATTAGTTTTAAACACTCAAGGGATGTAGTACTAACCTGTGCATTTTTTGAATCATCCAGGAAGGCGCAATTGGTTATATGCAACGTCCCGGCTCGCATCAGCAGCACGGTGTTGACGAGGGCGCAGTGCAGGGTCAGGTCGCGCAGACGACAGTCCTCACTTAGCATCAGCAGCCACGAACGCATGTCGGTCGCCCTTAGGGTCGCGCCTGTATCATTACAAGACTCACAATATTATGTAATTTCAGCTTTAAGTAGATACATTGTACAATGGTCATTATCTTTAAAATGAGAATAATCCCCCAAAAATTGGGAACCCAATAACGCCATCAAGTATTTTTAATAAGCTTTTTTTTAAATGTTGACATTATTATGAACGTAGGAAAAGTTTAACGTATTTTAAAACATTAGGTCAAAGTTTCTGTTATATTAGATCATAATTATTAATATATCTACTAATATTATTTCATTAAAAATAATCTTTCATTTTTACTAGAATTTCTAGATAGATTTATAACTGGCCAATGGAGTTCTCGTGAACCATCCTAAGACTGGAAGTCTAGCGGCTTGGCTCTGCCCCTGGCACTGCTGAAGTCCATGGGAGATGGTAACCACTCACCATTAGATGGGCCGTATGCTCGTCTACCCACGAGGGAAATAAAAAAATTAATTAAAAAAACTTATTAATCACCTTTATAACTGCATATAGATATTTGAAGAAGAGGCATTTCTGGTATTTCGTAATGTTTGCTGCACACCACGACTTCCTCCGGTTCGAGAGTGAGACCGTCTTCTGCCGAGACCATTACGGTCAAGGTGCATTCGTTGGTGAGACGAGAACGCAGGAATTTAGAGATCTCGTCGAATTCAAATATTGAACCTCCTTGCCAGAGAGCTACCACCTGCAAAAATATACAACAGATATAGATTTATACATTGTACATTAAAAATAGTATTAATGAGAACAAGACAAATGTTTAGTTTCCAAGGACTTATGATGGGTGCATCAAATTCCAGAGAGAAATACAGACATTATTATTCCAAATTCAGGCTTTAAGAATACTTGGTAAATTTGTTATTGATGTAGTGAATATATAAAGTAATATATAACAACATTGTTGCAATTTTTTTTTTTTATTGTAAGATTACTGGTGGCCCGGAGGCCTTTCCAGCTTCACCAGGACAGGTGGCGAGCAAAGGCTCAGCCAGAAGGGGTGGGATTTGCTAACAACTGCCCGAGCGCCTCCGAAGGAGACCTAACAACTCAAGAGAATTAGTCTAACATATATTTGTTTGTGCTGTTCTTAAAACCACAGATTCGCGTATGGAAAAACCGACCAAATTTATTTGTATTTAGATTTAGTAACTTTTTCCCTCTCTAAGCACCTGTCATTTTTGTAAATACTTTGACATTGGCAAAATCAATGCCAAAGGCGTTGGAGCCAAATTATCTAAAAGAAGAAGAAGAACTCAAGAGAAATTGCTTCGCGAATGAATCTACTACCGGATCGAAATCGCGACCTACTGAGAAGACCCGGCGAGAAACTCAGCGGGCTGATGCATGGGTTAGGTTGCACGTCGACCTCTTTGTCGAGTTCGACGAGTACGGTTACCGGGGTTCCTCAGCCTGCTCCTAGTGTTAGAGCTGAAGGTATCTAATGCAAGAGTTATTGGATCTGATGGATCCGTAAGGACGTGTCTAGGGCGACGACGGTGACTTGCTCCTGCGTGATNTGACGTGCCGCGCAGTCATCGACAATTTTAGACGTCGTTTGCAAGAGTGCCGTGATCGCAACGGATTACATTTAGGAGATGTTATTTTCAAAAAATAATTCCCGTTTTTTAAGCTTTTTATGTAAATAAAAATTTAATTCATAATGTAATTAGTTTTATTTTAATAATTTTTTTTCATATCAAAGGACTTATGGGCCACCCTGTATAACAACATTGTTGTATTTATTTTTTTTATTGTAAGATTACTGCTTGCCCGGAGGCCTTTCCAGCTTCACCAGGACAGGTGGGCGAGTAAAGGCTCAGCCAGGAGGGGTGGGATTTGTTAATAACTGCCTGAGCGCCTCCGAAGGAGACCTAACAACTCAAGAGAAATTGCTTCGCGAATGAATCTACTACCGGATCGAAATCGCGACCCACTGAGAAGATCCGGCGAGAAACTCAGCGAGCTGATGCATGGGTTAGGTTGCACGTCGAAATCTTTGTCGAGTTCGACGAGTACGGTTACCGGGGTTCCTCAGCCTGCTCCTAGTGTTAGAGCTGAAGGTATCTAATGCAAGAGTTATTGGATCTGATGGATCCGTAAGGACGTGTCTAGGGCGACGACGGTGACTTGCTCCTGCGTGATCAGGATTCGGGGAGTAGTCAGCGGCGGCAACGATGTTTGTTAGACAGACATACGAGATAGACAATGAGAATACCACCACCCACATTTTGGTTTTAATATAATTATATTATTTGTACTGTGGTCACCCTTTAAAGCTTTTTGCAGTAGAAATAGCAAGATGGTAGTTCTCCAGTGGTGGCTTACATTACTATTAGTGAAAAAATCAAATTAGGCCACAGAACATTAGTTTACACTTACATTTTTCTTACTTTTCTTTTTTTGCCATTTGTGTTTCATTTTGGCCAAATACTGTTCTCTGATCAGAGGGTTTTCATACAGTGTCCACTGCGACATAAGCCCGTCTAAACGAGCATTTAACTCTGCACATTGTGATATGTAGTTCGGGGGTAGAAGTGAATCTGCAATGCACCCATTTTTGAGACCATTAAAATAATGTAATAACAAGAACAGGGGTTTTATATACCATTGCTGTATGTAACTTAATGTCTTTTAAATATTCCTCATCATAATTTCGGTCATCATTCTCATCAAACTCGTCGCTTGCAACGAAGGTCTCGATGAGTAAATTAACCCACAGACACAGCCCACTGAGTTTCTCGCCAGATTTTGTCAGTGAGTCGCGTTTTCGATCTGATTGTAGATTCTGCAAAGCACGGCTCTTGCTAGGGTTCATGTTAGCAACGTCGTCAGGTTTGAGCCCCGTGAGCTCACCTACTAGTTAAGGTTACGCTGAAATAGCCTCTTAAGGTTATCAGCTTAGGTGGAAAAAAAAACATAATTTAGAGCAGGGAATCCCAAAGTATTTTGTATAAGAAACCTCTTTTCCATAATTCGATAATTCGACTCTGACTGCTGTAAATTTATAGTCAATAATAATAATAATAATAATAGCCAGTTAGCATGGTATGGACATTTAATGCGTAGACAGCAGATGCATGTGAATAGGAGATCTATGGAAATGGTAATACAAGGTAGAGGGGGAAGTGGTCAAACGAAAAAGAAATAGACGGAGTGTGTGAATGACGATATGTGAGAGAGAGGAGTAAGTGTTGAGATGACGGTTGATAGAAGAAAATGGAACAGACAAATTTGCTGTACTGAGCCCACCTAATGGGATAAGGTGGAGAAAAGGATGATAATAATAATAGCCAGGAACAATTCTCGCAAGCCTCTCCGTTCCCAGGCATTGATATACATGCTTATATACAGTCGTGGTCAACTAATTAGGGACATTCAAGATAGTGAAGGGCTATAACCGGTTATGTACATTTAAATATAAAACCCTATTGATTTCTCAGCACCTATTATTTGCATAATGTGGTCCGATTATTATGCTATAAATGGCTGTAAATAAAAGATATAATAAATAGAAAAAGTATTTAATATCAAAGATTAAACATGTATTAAATATTAAGGTACAATTCTGTAGTGGACATTTAATTAAGGACAGTAAAGTATAATGAAAAATACAGTTACACAAAACTTATAATCTTCAGTGTTATAATATCTCTAACAGCTTCATTTTATTACTTGTAAAATCAGTACCCAGTAGCAAAACCTTTGTTAGTAATTACCGCTTGACACAGATGTGGCATAGACATTATCAGTTTCTGACATGTTTCGACAGGAATGTTTGCCCATGCCTCACAAACAGCTTCATGAAGCTCATCCAAATTTGTATTACGATAAGTGGCAACTTTTTTCTTGATTTCGTGCCAAAGGTGCTCAATTGGGTTGAGGTCCGGGCTATTTGCTGGCCAATCTAGCACCGATACAAACTGACTGGTAAGAAACGACTTGACTGAATGGGCGGTATGTTTCGGGTCGTTATCTTGCTGAAACATCCATATAATAGGGAGATGCTCCTCAGCATAGGGAAGCATAGTTTCTTCCAATATTGCCTTGTATTGATGTTGGTCTAAGTTACCTTGAACTTTCCTCACAGGTCCCACTCCACGTCCAGAAAATGAACCCCATATGTTAATGTTTTCACCGCCATGTTTCACCTGTTTTTTTGTGAATCTTGGATTCATTTCCACTTTTACAGGACGCCGTACATATTGACTTCCATCTGAAGAAATCAAATTAACCTTGGTCTCGTCAGAGAAAAGTACATCTTGCCCTTGGGCGTAGGTTCAATGTCAAACGAGCATTTCTATGTTCTTTCTTCAATAACGGTACTTTGCGAGCCACTCTTCCGAACAACCCTGCTTCTACCAAACGTCGTCAAACGGTCCTCGCAGATACACAGGCTCTTTCGTTTGCCCCAAACGCTTCTTGTTTAATTAAAATAGAGCCTAGAAACGGATCTTTCTTAGCTAACCTGGTTATCATTCTATCTTCTTGCGGAGTCGTTTTTCTCGATCTTTTTGTTCTGGACACATTTAAAGCGGTGTTATAGGGCTTGAAATGTTGCACTGCATTGCATACCATAGTTTTTGAACAATTTAAATGTTGTGCTATCCTTCGGTATGACCAACCACGCTCGACAAACTTCATGATAATTTTTCGTAGTGTTGGATCGCAACTTTTATTTTTGCCCATTTTTCTTCAAAATAATACTCAAAACTTAAAATAAAAAATCTGGATTGCCGCCAAAACGACCACTAAACAATAAGAAAAGAAACAAAAAAGTATTAAAATTCCAATTATGAAATTAGAACGCAATACCTCAGTGTCCCTAATTAAATGGCCAGCCAGCATTCTTTGAACCAGTAGCACTATGATATTGTATCAGCTATACTGTAAAGAGGCTTAATGTTTAAGAAGTTGTTATTGTTTGTATAATCGCGCACATAAATGACTAATTACACTTACATGTAAAAGATATGGAATATTGCTAAGACTCATTGGAAAATAAAAAAAATATTCACAATTTGGCTTAACTAGAGATTGTCCCTAATTAGTTGACCACGACTGTATGTTTAAATATGTATATGTCTGTCTATCTGTTCATAATCTGTTCATGAATCTATGACTCTTTCAACACTAACTATTAAACTACCAAGTCAGTCATTAATCATTAATGATTCCAATGATAATGAACCTAATATATAGCTATATATAAAAATAATATCAAATTACCATCATCATTTTCCACATCCTCTTCACACAGTGAAGAATCTAAAACATTTAGTTTATTGTGTGCATCTATTGCACTACTTCTCAGTAATGTTATAGATCGTGCTACACAGTGTGGTATGGTCCCATTGTGCATGTCAGACCAGAGCTGCATACGGTCTTCTACCGTGTTCGGTAATAGGATCTTATCATCCTGGTCATCCCATGGCATCCAAATGTCGTTGTAATAAAATCTGAGTACAGTAAAAAAAATGGTTTTAATTTTATATTTGTTTATTCAGTTTTTCAGTTTGAGCCTTTGGTTGTGCAACGGTTATAGTAACTTATGGGGTATTCACTCATTTAGCATTGGGAACATTAATTCATTACTGTTATATGCTACTATGAAAATATCAAAATGAAGATCTGATACACAATTATTCTTTACCTGAGTAGATCAATGAACTCTGCAGTGGTTGCAGCATTCACACATTGTTCACGTTGTTTTGTGGTTGGCCACAATTCCACTAGTGGAACGTCGACAACTGACTCCGGGAGAGTGACTGCTTCATGCTGCACGCTTAGTACATCGACAGATGACGACAAGTTCTCAAAGTCCACTGAAGTGACTGTGACATACGCTATGCAAGGGTAGCGAACTTCTGAAAAATGAATAGAATAAAATTATACTTATTATAGTGCAGGTACTGGATCTAATAATTATTATATTTCGGTAAATGTGATTAATGCTTTTGTAATGTAGATACTTAAGTTTGTACTTACCGAATTTCTTACAAAATTCTTTTGATAATTTCCAAAGCGCATCCCATCCAACTGGTTCCACTAACAGCTCGGCCTGTATGGACCACTGTTCTCGTGCTGTGCCCCTTGCCGTGTTAAATACCTTCAGCAACTCTTGAAGTATCTCGTTATCACTCCGGGAAAATGTATAGACGGAAGGCATCTAAAAAGACAAGCTCATTTAAAAAAAAACTTGTAGACAACCGTCGTGTTACCTACTTTCCATTCGATAAGAACTCTAATACCTTTTATAACTCACATTAACACAACGTAATTAAAGTAATTAATTAATATGTGATGTATTACAATTATGTGTTATTAATATTTTGTTATTTTGAAAACAATAGATTAAATCCGGTGAAGTGATTTCGTACCGTAAACTTCAAATTCAAATTTTGAATTTTCTTTCTCAATTGACGGCAAGTAATTACGTCATTTTTATTTTTTTATTGGTCGTTTGAACCGGCATAGGGAATATAATTCATTCTAATAATTAATCTTTTGTTACAAAGGCTGAAGCCATATTATTTGTATTAATTTGAATGAAAATGAATGAAATTAAACGGAAAAAAATGTAATAAAATCAAATGGAATTAAATGAGTTGAATCAGGACAGTGGTCGGCAAAGTGTGGCTTCAGTACCGCATGGTGCTCTTTGGCTCCTTAAGTGCGGCTCTGCATTTAGTGCACTACTTATTTAGTGTAATAAAAGTTTACTAAACAAGCAGATTTGGCTCCGATTTTTTTATTATTATTATTGTAATGTTCATATTTGGCTCTTTGGCTAATAAGTTTGCCAACCACTGAATTAGGCAAGCATTAGATGTTTGATAAGATGAAATTAAATATCTATGTGTGTATTCCACATCGCAACTAAACTCCTATAAAATCCACATCGCAACTAAACGTAACACTCAGAAGTAAACATAAACGTAAAACAACTCAAACCAATATTTTAACAGCTACAAATAACAAAGAAACTCAGACAGATTTTAACTTGTCTTCTGAAAAAACATTTAAAAACAGCTCAGTGCAGACCGAGAGCAACTGCCCTCAAATTAAAGTGAATAACAGCAGTGGTCAACTACGCAAGGAAAAAAATTTCACACCCACCCTCACCTCTCAACAAATGCAACTCTCTAATCACAGTGCACATACTCGTGTATTCACGGTACAAAATAATGATAGCATTGTTTCGTCAAAGCACAATATTTGCATAATAAGTAGCAACANAAAACTACATTAAAGAATAATAGTATACTAGGTATGAGCGTTAGGATATTTAATAAACTACCGAAGAAATTAAGAGACTTAGATGATTTTAATTTAAAAAAAAACCTAAAAGGTAATCTTATTAGTGAAAATTATTATCACGTGAATGATTTTCTTGGGGATGACATTGAAAATAAATGGATTTTTAATTATTAGTTGAATTATGGATGCATGAATGGTAAATTATATAATATTATAACTATGCACTGCACTAAAATTCGCATGTCAAATAATGACAAAGCATACACGCTGCTTTTAATTTATGTAATAACTCATTTTCACTATGCTTGGCGCATAAATGATTTCTTTCTTTCTTTCTTTCTATTATGATTAAACGTTCTAATCAAAATTTAAATAGATGATTTTCTTAAAGATGTAGTGAAATGATATCATTAATCATACCACCATACCGTCCATCAATCCTTGACCATACCACTATTTTATTCATTTCAGAATTTTCTGACGTGCAATTATGCGCTCCGATTTGCAGGATACAAAAGTTCTTCTGTTGCAACAGAGACTTCAATTTGAGAAAAAAATATAACTTTTCATTAGTAAATGAGAAATATAATCGGTTGGGGTGACATTAGTTTTATGTTGTCTTCGTGAACAGACTAGTATAGGTCCAATTGATGGCAAGTAGTTACCGTCGCTCATAGTAATGCCAGGGGAACAGATAATTAATAGCTTACTGCGTGAGGGGTAAGTGGTGCAAGGAGGTCGAGCACTCGTTGATAGAGTAAAGTATCCTTTAATGAACACCAATATGAAATCACGTTTCGGTTCGAAGGGTTGGGTAGCCGTTGTAACTATACTGAGATCTTAGAACTTATTTCTCGAGGTGGGTGGCGCATTTACGTTGTAGATGTCTATGGGCTCCAGTAACCACTTAACACCAGGTGGGCTGTGAGCTCGTCCATCCATCTAAGCAATAAAAAAAAAAAATAACATGTGTGCAATTCACACGTGGTAGAAGTGAAACCTTCCAAAATTAAAATACAATTATCCTAAACGTCTTAAGTTTTTGTAAAATTTTGTCATTAGTAAATAATTGTAAGGTAGCGCCCTCTGTGAATTGATATTTTAATTTCACGTATNAGTTACAACGGCTGCCCCACCCTTCAAACCGAAACGCATTACTGATTCACGGCAGAAATAGGCAGTGTGGTGGTACCCACCCGCGCGGACTCACAAGAGGTCCTACCACCAGTAATTACGCAAATTATAATTTTGCGGGTTTCATTTTTTATTACACGATGTTATTCCTTCACCGTGGAAGTCAATCGTGAACATTTGTTGAGTACGTATTTCATTTGAAAAATTGGTACCCGCCTGCGGGATTCGAACACTGGTGCATCGCTCAACACGAATGCACCGGACGTCTTATCCGTTAGGCCACGACGACTACAATCCGTTAGGCCACGACGACTACATCCGTTAGGCCACGACGACTACCGTTAGGCCACGACGACTACATATGTAAAATTTTGTCATTAGTAAATAATTGTAAGGTAGCGCCCTCTGTGAATTGATATTTTAATTTCACGTATAATCCTAAATTAAAATTCACTACAAGAGCTTTCATACACACGTTAGTATTAAAAAATCTCACAGATGGCGCTGTATTGAATAAATAGTATGTATATTTCTGTCCCATTCTTTGCTGGCTTCATCCTACACATTTTTGTATTTGTGTCTCTTACCTGTCGTTTTTTCCGTTGCACCCGGTTTGAAATCACAACGATTCTAAAGAAGTTTTCACTTCAAAAATCTCACAGATGGCGCTGTATTAAATAAATAGTATGTATATTTCTGTCTCATTCTTTGCTGGCTTCATCCTACACATTTTTGTATTTGTGTCTCTTACCTGTCGTTTTTTCCGTTGCATCCGGTTTGAAATCACAACGATTCTAAAGAAGTTTTCACTTCAAAAATAAAAAAATACAAAAAGTACAAAGAGAAAATATAAGCCAGTATTATGTATTTTTTAGTTAATGTAAATTTAGCTTTCTAATTAAGATAAAATTGCTTCAACTCTAGATATATATCTTATATTAACTATATTGTATATTGATGTTATGCTTATCCTCCTTCCCCTCCCTTCAGGTTTGAAGTAGGTTAAAAACTTTTAGACGCGCTTCGAGGTAATAAGATATAAATTAAACAGAACACGTTTACTTTAGCAATAGCTCTGTACGTTTTACGAGTATCTCAGACATAACATTTTCTCGGAAATAAAATGGATTTCGGTCACGGTTGAAAACAAAGTTAAGTTTGTATAATAACAGAGCGCACTGTTTGTTTCTGTACCTATTACTTTAGTAGCTTAAATAATTGTCATTTCGTACAGTACCTTACACTAAGTTGAAGATTACTGTCTTTGTTTTAGTTATTTAACTTTATAAACAGAACTCTAACAGTTTTGTTTTAAAGTTGTATGTATTTCTGTTCATCCCCAAGTACTTTGGTACAAATGTTGTGGCCGATTATTTATTTATTAGCACTAGTTTTTGCGTATTGGCCATACTGGAGATGGAAGAATCGAAGGCTGCTCCGATTGAGTGCTTCGATGCCAGGACCAAGAGCCCTGCCGATTATTGGAAATGGATTATTGGTTGTCGTTAACACAGGAGGTAAGTTTAATAAAACTATAGTTATTCTTTGCTATTAAATAATGCTTCCGGGCTCTTCAAGTCGATACCGCTTTTCACTTACCGTTTCACTATTCACTATTCACTTCTTTACCCGTAATGTAGCGTGAAGAATTTATCAAACTAGACCCACGTTTCCTCGGGACAATCCGATCCCATCTGACACTTCTATACTAATACTAATACTAATACTAATAATATTATAAAGAGGAAAGATTTGTTTGTTTGTTTGTTTCGAATAGGCTCCGAAACTACTGGACCGATTTGAAAAATTCTTTTTCCATTAGGAGCCGACATTGTCCCTGATGAACATAGGATACTTTTTTTATTGATTTTTTTATTTTATTTTTTTGGTTTCATGTGTGTTTTAATGTTTCCGAAGCGAAGCGAGGGCGGGTCGCTAGTAAATAAATAAATACCTTTATATTTCTTGCAACCAATAATAACAATTCGTATACTACATATGTGTATATAGAAATATATAATTTCTTGTTTTCTTTTACTTATTTGCAAGAACTTCTCCTCGAGTGAATCTATACCTAAAGCTTTTAAAGAAATTTTATTGGTCGGCCCATTGTACGCTTACCCACAATCCTGCTTATATCTGGTAGAAAGCACTCACCCGGCTTAACGGCGCGTTATACGTTGTACCATTCAATTCAGACTTTGTTTTGGGGTGGACGGCCTATTCACATACGTACCACATCGACTGAGAGATAATTTTTCTATATAAATAAAAAAAGAGGCAAACTATGACCAGAGGACCATCTCCAGGTGCCGCTGTGGAATTCTTTTTGCTAAGATAGGTGAACGATTTAACGGCCCACCTGTGTTAAGTGATGCCAGTGCCCATAGACATCTACAACGTAAATGTCGCCACCCACCTTGAGACATGAGTACTAAGGCTGCAATATGTCTGCAAAAGACACGGGGCTCGTTATCCTTGTAGTATACAGAAACTTGTCTAAAATATTATGTTCTTGAATGCACAGTAACATTTTTGTCGTGTAAACATTGGTTTTAGAGAAATTTCTAGAACTGGTCGAACAGCTATTCAGGACCTACGGGGATTATTGCAAGATCTGGTTGGGACCTGAACTAAACATTTGTGTCAAAAATCCTGATGACATACGGGTAAGGATTTTTACACTGTCGATCTGCTATCTTAAATATGAAGCCTTAATTATCTTGATTAATTATTTATTTTATTAAATTTTAAATCTTACCATTACCGTGTAAACAGTTAATTTTGTTCTTAACGTGTCCATCGACAATGCGGAGCGAAGCTGCTGCTTACAGAACTCTGCTTGAACCTCAAAAAAGGTTTTATTGTAATATTCGAACGCTACTTACGTTTAAAAAAAACTATTGTGTGTACTCTTTGATCCGAACTTGCCATACCTAGGTCATTTTAGTGAAGCACATACTTAAATACCCATACACTGAATCACCGCACGAAACTGGAATAGCTCTTTAGGCTGGCTACCAGTGAATAGGTAGGGAAAAAAACACATAATAACAATTTTTTATTTTAATTTTTTTTATTGCTTAGATGGGTGGACGAGCTCACAGCCCACCTGGTATTAAGTGGTTACTGGAGCTCATAGACATCTACAATGTAAATGCGCCAGCCACCTTGAGATACAAGTTCTAAGGTCTCAAGTATAGTAACGACGACTGCCCCACCCTTCAAACCGAAACGCATTACTGCTTCACGGCAGAAATAGGCAGGGTGGTGGTACCCACCCGCGCGGACTCACAAGAGGTCCAACCACCAGTAAAAGTCTACATAATTAAATAATTTTACATAATTTTACTTGTATTCATCTTAAATTGAGTACACAGGTGGATTTGTACATTTGATTTCAGTTAAAATTAAATTTTAGACTAAGCGAACTAAACATTTTCAGCTCCTATTAACTAGTAATAAAGTGAATCAGAAAGGTCCAGCCTATGAGATCATGAAGGCTGCGATTGGGCCGGGAATACTTACTGGAGGTAAGATAGTTATTTAACGTACTCTATTTCAGGAGAGTCAACGTATCAGACCAAAATAACATTTTAAAAAACCAATTACAGTAAAATATCAATTATCAATATTAAAATTTAATAATTTTTCACGTCAAATTAAAAAAACAAACAACAGCTTGATTTTAAGCCATTTCTTCTATTTTGGCCTCAAATGACGCACCTAGTACGAGCTCAGCAGAGTTTTTAAAAGTTTTCGCTGGGATTTTAAAATAGAAAAGACGTATGCTTGATGTTAATGGTAAAGATAACCTTTGTCCTAATACAGCCTTTTCCAAAGTGGGCGATAACGAAAAAAATGGGGGTGTTGTGTAGAGGCTTGGGAGGCGATTTGGCTTTAGATTAAAGATTTGGATTTATAATTTCATTTAGGAGGACTCTTAGATACCGACTGAGCTCTCGCTATAGTGGTTTTAAGTAGATGAAAAAAAAGGGGCGCTAAAAATAATTTATTTTCAAAGCGGGCAGTACACAAAATAAGTTTGGGAGCCCCTGTCCTTATACTATATGGCTTTAGGCTAGTAACAAGATGCTAAAATTTATTTTAGGTCCAACATGGAGAAATCATCGTAAAATTGTCACACCGTCATACAATAAGCGGGCCGTGAAACTGTATTCAGCTGTTTTTAACAGAGAAGCGGAAGTCTTGGCTAATTTGCTTCTAAAAAAGCAAAGCGGCGTCACATTTAACGTTTATTATGATGTTGTTGAAATCACAACGCAATGCGTTTGTCGTAAGTCCACAATATAATAAAGTTCTTTTTTCCCCGGTTTTTTTGAGTCCCTCAATAAAATTTTTAGCTATCGCAATTTACTAATGAAATATTTTCTAAAATAACATTCGTAGTTTATTATTAGGCAGATAGATTTATTTAAATACAGTTATATGATATGAAATACTGTTTTATAGGAGTACAAATATATGTCGCTGTTTTGAAAATGAAAAAGCCTTTGTTAAATAAAAATTGTGTTTCAAAATTCAAACAGTACACCGTTTAAACACATTATTATGTAGTAGCATTTTCTTTCGTTTTTTACGAGTCGTCGACACAATTTAAACCACTCTTACAGTATAATATTATCTCGTTTCTTATTATCCTATTATTATATTATATTATTCTTGACCTTTGAATACTTTAAGTGTCTTTTTTTAATTTTTTTATTTTCCTATGCTGATAGCCTTGAGAGGCTATTTCAGCTTCACCCTAACGTGTGTAGGTAAGCTCACGGGGCCCAAACCGGAGTGTTGCTAACACTGACCTTAGCAAGAGTAGTGCTTCGCAGAATCTACCACCGAATCGGGAACGCGACCCACTGATAAGATCCGGCGAGAAACTCAGTATGCTGTGTCTATGGGTTAATTCGCTCGTCGAGCCCTTCGTCGCAAGCGACAGGTTCGACCAGGACGGTGACCGGTGCTTGTGGTATCTAAAAGCACCGTTAATGGATCGGGAGGATCCGTAATGACGTGCTTTGGGCGACGTCGACTGTTTACCATTCGGTCTACAGGATCGGGTATGTAGTTTCCAGCGGCCAGGACAAGAGGGTTCTCATGTCGTGCCGCCTTCTCGAAATGGCGCAATTATGCCTACTGTAGACACTTATTGACAGAGTCGAGCTCCAGGTCATCGTGGAGATCCACGTTCCTCAGGAACCATGGTGCTCCGACGGCTATCCTGCAGAATCGGGATTGAATAACCTGAAGGCGCTTCAAGTTGGTGCGGGCCGCGTGAGCGAACACTACGCTTGCATACGTCATGACGGGGCGTATAAAACCCGCGACATTAAGTCGTAACTAACAGATGGTTTAAAAAAAACACTCAAATTTAGATTCCGTCTATAATTATTATTCGGTTAATCACTGTCAACAACAGGAGTCATTGTCAACAGTTAGATATATATTCCAGAAACATTGATTGGCCTGTCCAAGGATGATTCACGAAACGTGGACGGAATGAGTGACCTTATATTGGAAACGCAGAAGTAAGTTATAAAATTATGGTAACGTCTAAATTCTTTACCCTATTCCAAAATGAGATAAAGAATCTTCGCAAACCATTGCGCAGAAAACCACACTATCCAAATATTGGAAATAAATTTGTAGATCGCAAATAAGGGAAAAAGCCTTGTATTACTTAGGATTAGTGCCTCTTTGACACAACGAATATTAAAATATTATGGCCTTTTACTGGTGGTCGGTCGTCTTGTGAGTCCGCAAGGGTAGGTACCACCACCCTGCCTATTTCTGCCGCGAAGTAGTAATGTAGTTCGATTTGATGGAGCGGAGCAGCCGTTGTAACTATACTGAGACCTTAGAACTCATATCTCCTCCTCATCGCATCGTTTCCTCACCGCTGAGGGTGATTATATTGATCATCATGATTTTACTTCTGGTAATGTCTCTCCAGCGCCTCCGATCATTGGCTAGGGCCGATTTATCTATTCTTAAGTTAACGATGCATTAGGATCGCAACATTACAGTTGAGCCCTTGAGTTCGCCTATCCATCTTAGCTAAGCAATTCACAAATTACTGTACTTAATTGAGTTAACGTAATATCCATAGATCCTCTAACCTCCTGATAGCTTCGCAATGAGATGCTTCTATGAAGGTAAACAATAGCATTCCGTTTAATTTTTAGTCTCTACGAATTATTATTCACGAAGATGACTGTGTGGTGGCTACAAATTCCCTTCGTCTACTGGATAACGGGAAGAAAAGCGACAGAGAATGCTTACGTTAAGAAAATAGACAGATTAACTTCGGATTTCTTGAAGAAGAGACGTACAGCTTTGAAGGAAGGTAATGTTGATGAAGAGTCAATGGGTATAGTCGATAGATACATTGCATCCGGTGAGCTGACAGAACAAGAAATCAAATGGGAGACGATGACTTTGTTTACAACGGTAATTCTTCTTCTTTTTCTCTACCTTACCCCACTAGATGGGGTTGGCACCTCGAATTTTTCTACTCCATTCTCTTCTATCAGCCGTCATCTCAACACTCACTCCTCTCTCTCTCATACACACGTCATACACGTCATTTACACACTCCATCCATGTTTTCTTCGGGCGACCTCTTCCCCCTCTACCTTGCACTACCTTTTCCATACATCTCCTAGTCTAGAATAATTTTAAGTAATTTTTTTGTTTTCATAATTTGTTCATTGATCCGTTAGTTACAAACACAAAACCATTTATGACTCCTCATTTGACATCGGGTTGATTTGTTCTCTATAAATCGATACAATCGATTGCGATAAATACTGGTTGTTAAAATTAAAACTATTTTCACGGTTTAATCTGTCGCTTTTATCATTTCCGACATATCGTTTAACATTTCCGACATATCGTTTATCATTGACGATATATCGAACACTTTCCAGTTTTCGTGGTCGAACAGAGGACTTGCTGTCAATATTAATTCGCTACGAACCTACATATACGACAGATTAAATCGTAAAAGTAGATTTAATTTTGTCTGCGACTCGCGAAGACCGTAGGGATACATTTTTTAAATAGCTATAAGAGATATACTTAATTTGTTGTTAATGTGCTTATGTTCACGGTTCACTTAATGTTCTAAAATGTATTTGGAGACTTAAAAACTATCACTTTTTGTTTTCAGAGTCAAGAAGCTTCTGCAAAAATAACATCAGCTGTATTGTTATTTTTGGCGCACCTTCCTGACTGGCAGGTAACACATATAGTGGATTTAACAAAAAATTCTAAATAATGAATAAAATAATAGACAAAAAAATCTAAAAATAACGATTAGGTGATTAAATCACAAGATGAATCCTAAAAGATATTTTTATTGTTATTTAAACATCGATCAGATTGCCGTTGCCGATATCTTCAAGCAAAAAATTTACATTCTGTGGTTAGTTCGCCTTTAATAGCTACATCATCATCATCATCAGCCTGTATCTCTCCACTGCTGGATGTAGGCCTCTCCCATAGTCCGCCACAATGAACGATCCTCCGCCTTCCGCATCCAATCTCTCCCAGCATATCGCCGCAAGTCATCGGTTCAACGGGCAGGGGGACGCCCAACGCTGCGCTTACCGTTACGCGGTCTCCAGTCCAGAACACGTCTGCTCCATCGGCCATCGGTTCTGCGACACGTATGTCCGGCCCATTGCCACTTCAGCTTGCTAATCTTTAGGGCTATGTCGGTTACTTTGGTTCTTTGACGGATTTCATCATTTCTGACTCGATCCATCAAAGAAACTCCGAGCATACCCCTTTCCATAGCACGCTGGGCGACTTTGAACTTACGGACCAGACCTACGGTCAATGTCCACGTTTCAGCGTCATGACCGGCAGTATGCAAGCGTTGAAGACTTTTGTCTTTAGGCATTGCGGGATTGCTGAGTTTAAGATATGACGGAGTTTTCCATACGCAGCCCAGCCCAACTGTATGCGCTTAGCAGCTTCCTTCTCAAAGTTGGCCCTGCCTAGCTGAACAATTTGGCCTAGATAGGTGTATTCTGACACAACTTTGAGTACCGCGGATTCGACTATTACCGATCCAGGAATGATATGCTCGTTGAACATGTTCTTGGTTTTGTCCAGATTCATTCCCAGACCAACACGTCGTGACGCGGCATTGAGCTCACCCAGCATACAGCTGAGATCCTCCAGCGACTCTGCCATTATAACGATATCGTCTGCAAATCGGAGGTGTTAATAGCTACGTGGATATCATACGAGTTGTTGCTGTGTGCAGTTGCACTCAGGCAGACACGTTTCGTAAAATCTGGGCGGCAATTTTGAAAATTAAGAACTCTTCGGATTGTATTATAATAGCTGATTATCGTTGTATTCCATTTTTAAGGAAAGATCTCTATCATCATCATCTTTAACGAGCTCACAACCTCACTAAAGTCAAGCGGTTACCAGAGTCCATGGACAGCTATCGCTATCATTAGGAAAACTGCTATCCTATTTTATTAGTCTTAATTAGTGTAAACTTAGTAAAAATAAATGTTTTTCCAGGAGAAAGTTTACAAAGAAATTGTCGAGGTAATCGGTTCAGGACGAAATGATGTTACAACGGAGCATTTAAAGCATCTACATTATTTAGATATGGTGTATCAAGAGGCACTGAGGTATCTGTCAATAGCGGCTCTAATACAAAGAACTGTGGAGGAAGAAATTACAATTAACAATGGTAGGTAGTTAGACGAGTTAAACTTTTTATTAAGTTTGTCTAATTACGTGCTCAATCTTAGACGACGGGGCAACACAGTCGCCGTCGCTCTAAGCACGTTATTTCGGATCCTCCCGATCCATACTCGGTGTTTTTAGGCATTCCAATAACCGGTCACAGTTTTCATCGAACCCGTCGATTGCGTCCAAAGAATTCGACGTGCAACTTAACTCATAGATACAACCCACTGAGTGTCTCGCCGGATCTTCTCAGTAGGTCGCGATTCCGATTCGTTAGATTCACCAAAGCACTGCTCTGGCTAGGGTAGATGTTAGCAGTCTCTCAGGGTGAGTACCGTGAGCCACCTACACATCCGGTGAAGCCGGAATAGCCTTTCGAGGCTACTCGTCGTAGGAAGTTAAAAAAAAATCATCGCGCTCTAGCGAGCGTTTCTCAGTTTATTAAATACATATTTTATCAAATATTGTGTTTACTTCATTACAATGGCGTGTAATACATGCATGACAGCTAATAGCGTAGCCGAACCTAGTTTTTGAGTTAACGCCCTAAAAAACTGTCGTGACGGCTCATTTTAAGATCGGGATTGTCTTAGAATCATCACGTGTCAAGAATTCAGATCTACATGTATCGTAATCAATCATAATATCAGAATTGTCTAATTTGATAATAAAAACTTATGTATAATGATTTCAGGAAAATTCACGCTTCCAATCGGCACGACATTAGTGATACCTATACACGACCTGCACAGAGACCCGAGGTATTGGGACGAGCCTTTGAAAGTAAAGCCAGAGAGATTCCTCCCTGAAAATGTTAAGAAGAGAAGCCCTAATGTTTTTATTCCGTTCAGTTTGGGGGCGATGGACTGCTTAGGTCAGTATAAGCTCTGTGTAAAAGATTACTACGATATCCTTAATACTTGTCTAATTCAAGATACTATATTAAAACAGCTTCCCGACCCTTCAAGAGGCAAGGGATTACTGCTACAGCAGCATTAAGTAGGGTGGTGATACCTTACTGTGCGGGCTCACACACAAGACGCCTTATCAACAGTAAATTCTCATTTACATACGCATAACTGCTATCCCACTTTTTTTTGTTATTGCATGGATGGGTGGACGAGCTCACGGCTCAGCTGGTGGTAATTACGGGATAGGAATCTACAACGTAAATGCCGCCTCCCACCTCGAGACCCAAGTTCAGTAAGGTCTCAATATTTACAGTACAACGGCTGCTCCACCCGTCAAACCGAAAAACATTACTGCTTCACGGCAGAAATAGGCAGGGCGGTGGTATCTACCCGTGCGGACTCACAAGACGTCCTACCATCAGTAATTACGCAAATCATAATTTTGTGGGTTCGATTCGTTCGGACCGTAGAAGAAATCGTGAACATTTTTTAAATACGTATTATTTTTTGGAAAAAATTGCATCTGCCTGCCGGATTCGAACACAGTTGGAGCGCTTGATACGAATGCACCGGACGTTTTGTCCTTTAGGGCATGACGACTTCAAACTGAAAATCATGAATACCAAAAAGTGGGTGGTATCGACTCATGTGAGCTCACCAAACGCATTATTAATATAAATACAAAAAATACTATTTCATCACCAGGTCGAGTGTACGCAGAGCCGTTGATCAAAACGCTGGTAGTGTGGGCAGTGCGCGAAGTTCAGCTAGAAGCGGAGGGTTGCATCGAAGACCTGAAACTACACGTCGCTATATCAGTGAAGTTCGCCAACGGATACAACTTAAAAGTCAAGCCAAGGATCTAAATATATCATTTCTAAGATCAAATTGTTTCATTGTCGTAGATTTCGAAAACAAACCAGTTTTACTTTAATTTACCTCCATAAACAACGCGATAACAACCGTCAAATGAACCCTCCCTTGTTTTAGGAAACCATAAGATAACATTAAATGATACAAAGCTCCTTTGTACATTACTAACACACCATTATTTAAGCATCCTCCGTGTCGTTCACTTGCTTTTTAAAAAGCCTCTCGCCCCTGTCCGCTACCTAACTCGTGTATTGACTTTTTTTTTTTTACGTACGCTGATGGTCTAGAGAGACCGTATCAGCGTAACCTTAACTAGTAGGTGAGCTTACGGGGCTCAAACCTGACGATGTTGCTAACACTAACCTCAGCAAGAGCCGTGCTACGCAGGGTCTACCATCGGATCGGAAATACGACCCACTGAGAAGATCCGGCGAGAAACTCGGTGGGTTGTGTCTGTGGGCTAATTTACTCGTCGAGCCTTTCGTCGCAAGCGACGGGTTCGACGAGAACGATGAGCGGTGCTTGAGGTACCTAAAATCACCGTTAGTGGATCGGGAGGATCCGAAATGACGTGTGTCGTTTCATTTTTAATAGACTTCAAAAGAGAAAGTATTTAATAATTTTTTTAATGTTGTGTGTATCTAAACGAGGATTACGGGGATTGATTAGCGGTAGGCAGTAACTTGGCTGTAGCCCTAGTCTTGCTCTCGTCCATGAGCGATGTTAACCATCCATCACCAGGTGGGTCGTATGCTTATCTGTCTAAATACACAATAAACAAATACACCAAATATATACAACTGATTTATGATGAAAAATAAACTATAGAGGATAGATAATGTTATTGTCATCTACAGGAGCAATGAGAAACTAATCGAAGCGAAGCCATCTAGTGGCCGACGCCCGTAAGCATTTTTGTTGAGTGCTTGTGTTGCTTATCTATAACTAATTTATATGTATTATTTATGGTCGTGACAATTCACTATGGAACGCTACCCACTTGCCCGGCGGTACCATCGGCCCTTATTTCTTCGAAGATGCACAGGGAGCCGCGCTCACAGTCAGTGGCGACCAATAACGGACGGGGAAAACGGATGGTATGGATCTCACAAATATGCGGTTAGCAGGACGGTGCCACATGTCATGCAGCACGGGAAACATTACATTTGTAACTATACTGAGATCTTGGAATTTATATCTCAAGGTGGGTGGCGCATTTACGTAGTAAATGTCTATGGGCTCCAGTAACCACTTAACACCAGGTGAGCTGTGAGCTCGTCCATTCATCTAAGCAATAAAAAAAAAAATTATTGGGTGAGAAATTCGAAGGCTTCATCATCTCGCGTGGTGGCGACATCAACTGACCACCGAGATCGTGTGACTTCACACCGCTCGACTACTTTCTGTGGGGCTACGTGGAATCTCTAGTCTACGCAGACAAACCACAGTATATTGCCCCTGAAGGCAAACATAACTCGCGCTCTTCGTGAAATTGAGCCCTATTTAAGCGAAGATGTCATACAAAATTGGTCCATCAAGATACACCACCTACAGACCTATAGTCGCGGCGGCCATTTGGATGAAATTACTAACATATTCCATACATAATGTCATCGACTACCCTCTAAAATAAAATAAAAATTGTGGCACTTAAACAGGTTTCTTATTCAATTTTTAAGTTCGAGGACTCTTTATTATAAACTCTTTACCTTTACTTTGTCCACGAACTCTGATAATTGCTTAATTAATATCAAGTGGGCCGTGATTTTATTTACCCATTATGGTCAAAAATTTAATTAAAACATCATTTTTGCCAAAGTTCGCTCGAGCATCCGAAAACTAGATAATTCTAAATAATTATTGATTCAGCATTCTACGGTTGTTGTGATAATACTTTTTATAAACCAAATATTATCTTCTTCTTCTACATATATAAAAATGAATTGCTGTTCGTTAGTCTCGCTAAAACTCGAGAACGGCTGGACCGATTTGGCTAATTTTGGTCTTGAATTATTTGTGGAAGTCCAGAGCAGGTTTAAAAGGTGAATAAATATGAAAATTGTCGGATTTAAATAAAAATAACAATTTTTCCCTTTCATGTATTCCCCGTCGCGCGGAGGGATACCTTTGTTTTGCTTTAAGTTTATTTTATACAAAAGTTTAGGTCTTTTATTTATCGATTGTGGAACTACAAAGTCTGCCGGGTCAGCTAGTAATGTTATAAAGGTGAAATTGTGTTTGTTTGTCTTGCTTTCAGTTCGAAACGAAGCAACGAATTAATATACAAATTGTTTGAAAGTGGCAGTCTTAGACAAGGAGAGTGACATAGACTGTCTTTTATCCCGAAAAACATCTCATTCCTACGGGAAGCTGTTTTGTTATCTTTAGAAAAATTACGTGATACTCTAGAAATATTAATTTAAGTTTTTCCTGACCAAGCTGGCGAAGCCGCGCGTGAGAGCTCCAATAGAATTCGTCGACAATTGGAAACAAGTTGATATGAAAAAAAAAGCTATCCATATATTAAAGCTGACACTCATTATTTCTCAGGTATCTATTGCGCAGTATATATGCACTACCACGTACTTATTGTGTCTTACATTAACATTCAACAGCATCACGTAACATACATTAAAGTCTAGTTAAACGTATTTCTCATTGTCAATCTTACAAATACATTTACTTTTGGTAGTATACGAACTGCTTTTGTGGTGCAATCTTGTGTTGCTACGTAAGGTAAAATACTTTTTTTGAATCATTTTATCAGGTAAATAAAAATAAAACGTAAGTAGCAATCCGAACTAATAATAAATTTTATACTTTTTGTTAATCTTTTGATGCTGGTCAGGATTTTAGAGCTATGTTAAAAAATATTTTTACTCTCATCGGTTCCTTGATTCGAGGGAAAATTTTCAAGTCAATCGGACATCTTGAAGTTGGTAATAACGAGTTGAAAATTCCTTTACGTACAAACAAACATACCAAGCTATTAAAGCGTGTTAAAAAATAAAGCGTGTTAAAAACCATCGGAACTTTCGTGATTATATTTTAATACGGGTAAAAGAGAACTGCTCAAAATCCTGAAACGATATTGATAATGATTGGACAATATTAGTAGAAAACATTGTTTTTGGGATCCCTTAATTCAAACCGAAGAGGTTACGGACATCCACCTTTGAACCTGGGTTGTGGATCGATTTTTATGCTGTCCAAATTTACTGTCACACTTGTCTTTTTTTTCAGCAATGCTTTTTATATCCTGTAAATAAATAATTGAATAATAGAATTGATATATGAATAATTTTCAAAGATTTTTTTTTCTCCAACTCAGAATGATCTCGTACATCATCCTCATTATTATCGGGTTTGCCTTGATGTGGTCGGGATGGAAGCAAAAAAACAAAAAGTTTATGGAAATGGCTAATCAATTTCCTGGACCGCAAGCTCTCCCATTTATTGGAAATGCTTTGCGCTTCATGTGTCAACCTGAAGGTATGTAAACTTGGTATTTATAGCTATGCATATCGTGTATTCTGTTACGCAGACCAATTACTACGGATTATGTACAGTTATGTCAAGTTCTCTTAGCAAGGTAAAGGAGAGAAAAATGTTAGGCAGCTTAAAAATAAATAATTTAAAATTCTAAAGTAATGGCTCTTACAACAAGGGAAGATATTTTTTTCCAGTAAAGAATTGATTTCTAATTTTTGCATTGCATTTGCATATTGATCAAATCTCTCATGATGTCGGTACTTTTTCTGGGCGAAGGTCATTTTGCCGCAACGAGACAGAACGTGGGAGAAGCAAGACGTTGGCAGATCCGTGCCGAAAGGGAATGGCTCCCAGTTTCACGCTCCGTCCCCTCCTTCTGCGAGATGCTGGACTCGCAGAAGTCGAGCATTGCCTTTCAGGGCTCATAGTCGTCGGCAGCAGCAAGTCCAGTCTGCGCGACGAGGATATGACCGGACCCCCCCAATTACTTGCACTTAATATTTGACAAACATATTCACTAGGAACCTTTTGTTGTTCCACTGTTTTTTTTTTAGAATTAATTTCGGTAATCAAAGAGCTGCTTCAAGTCTACGGGGAAGCATCCAGATTCTGGCTGGGACCCAATTTAAACGTCGTAATTAACAACCCTGATGATTTGAAGGTTTGTAAACAGCAATCGTTTTATGAATTTTATTTAAAGTAAATGAAATTTTTGTAGTAATTAAACCAAAGTCAAAATTGCATAAGTTCAATTAATACAAACAGTTTAGCCTACTGAATTTCTCGCCGGATCTTCTCAGTGGGTCGCGTTTTCGATCCGGTGGTAGATTCTGCGAAGCACCCCTCTTGCTAGGGCCAGTGTTAGCAACACTCCCGGTTTGAGACTGGTGAGCTCACCTACACGTCAAGGAGAAGCTGAAATAGCCTCTGAAGGCTATCAGCATAGGTACGAAAAAAAAACACTGCTATACTGCAATTGAAGTTCTTTGAAAAGTCCTTTTTATAGATACAGATACGAACGAATGAAAATGTTCAACTGTCATTTTAATATCACTCTTTGTAAATACATTCACAATTTTAATTTCTTCCATAGATTTTACTGTCAAGCTCCAAAACGAGTATCAAGGGTCCTCAATACAAATATATGGCTGATATACTCGGGAGTGGAATTCTAAGCGGTTCCGGTATGTTGCATTTGCTCAAATTTTCTAAGCATTTTTAATTTGAATATTCATTGCCTATTTCACCTTGGAATGTATATTTTCTATTTCCGATTGCTAAATCCGTAAAAGTCCTGATATATGGCCTACGGACATTGAACCTTACTTTTAATTATAAAGATTTAATTATAAAGATTCAGCGTAAATTTTTAATGGTAACTGACATAGCCCTAATGATTGCGACGTTGAAGTGGCAGTGGGTAGGACACATTGCTCGTAGAACGGATGGCCGTTGGGGCCAGAAAGTTCTTGAGTGACGACCGCGTACCGGAAGACGTAGCGTGGGTAGGCCTCCCACAAGATGGACCGACGATCTATCGCGGTTCGCGGGGATCCACTGGATGCAGCGCAGGACCGGTCTTTGTGGCGAGGCTTGGGGTAGGTCTATGTCCAACAGTGGACGTCTGTGGGCTGATAAGAAGAAGCGTATTCTGTTCATCTTCTACCATTCTGGGCTACAATTTATTCATTTACATTTAACAATAGACGGCTCATTTGGTATTAAGCGGTTATAGGAGTCTATAAATATTGCAAATAAATGCTGCCCCTTACCTTGACATAGGAAGGTTGAAGTCTGAATTGGATTGTACAAAGTTTACTCCTCCTTTGAAGCCGGAGTTCAAGATTTCTCCGCGGCAGAAACAGATACGATGTTAGTCATTAACTTTACTAAGCTTATTGTATGTTCTCGATCAAAAGCCTAAGACAGTCAGCCTAAGTCTACTGGTGGTAGGACCTCTTGTGAGTCCGCGCGGGTAGGTACCACCACCCTGCCTATTTCTGCCGTGAAGCAGTAATGCGTTTCGGTTTGAAGGGTGGGGCAGCCGTTGTAACTATACTGAGATCTTAGAACTCATATCTCAAGATGGGTGGCGCATTTACGTTGTAGATGTCTATGGACTCCAGTAACCACTTTATACCAGGTGGGCTGTGAGCTCGTCCAAGCATCTAAGCAATAAAAAAAAGACAAATCGTAAACATTTGTAATGTTGTGACGACCTCATCCACTCACCAGATGACCTGTTTATTGGTTTGCAACCAATAATATCGTAATTACTCACAGGTGTGACTTGGCGGAAACATAGAAAAATAGCAACACCAAATTACGGGAAAAAAGTTATAGATAACTACGAAAAAATCTTTAATACTGAAGTGCATCTCCTATTGAAGAAATTGCGGAATATTCCAAGCGAACAAGAGTTTGATATTTATAGGAAAATCGTACAGACGACGAGCTATTGTGTTTGCCGTAAGTATTCAGGGTGCAAGGGAATTGTTCGAGATGATACCGGTATCTCGTTTTTACCATCGCACCGCCCGTCACCGGAGAAGAGTTCATCCATACTACCTGGAGCCACTGCGGTCATCCACAGTGCGTTTCCAGAGGTCTTTTTTGCCACGTACCATCCGGCTATGGAATGAGCTCCCCTCCACGGTGTTTCCCGAGCGCAATTACATGTCCTTCTTCAAACGAGGCTTGTGGAGAGTATTACGCGGTAGGCAGCGGCTTGGCTCTGCCCCTGGCATTGCTGAAGTCCATGGGCGACGGCAACCACTCACCATCAGGTGCTCGTCTGCCTTCTTTCTTTCTTTCTGGTCGTTCCCTCAATGCTGAGGATCGTGACTGTATGTCAATCTTCTCCACTCGGTCCGGTTCTGCGCCATATGTACCGCTCCCCATATCTGGCCTCCAGTCACCTCCTTGAGTTGGTCAACCCATCTAGCTGGCGCTCTTCCTCTAGTGCGCTTCCCCTCCATCTGTCCGAGAATTGTGAGTTTCTCCAGGCTGTGCAATGAGGATCGCATTATGTGCCCAAAGAAACTCTGGATCCTTTCCTGGCACATAGTCAGCAGGCGCTTGGTGACCTTCAGCTCTTCGAGGATGGAGACAAGGGCAATAAAAAAAAAAACTCGAAGTCGAACATGCAATCTAATTAGCTTATTCATTACGTAAAAACATAAAATTAATATCTTCTAGTAAGATAATTATAATCTAAACAACATTAATATTGCAGCAAAAAGCAAAAAAAAGATTACGACCCGTTTGAGGTTCAATTTATCATCGCTTCGTGAATCGGTTTTATAATCTTAAATTTTAATTAAAAATATGTAATTGTACTCGTATATTTTATGCAAGTTGACATGGACCTCGTTCGTGCTGCGATAGACGACTGGCCGCGCAGATTGAAGGCCTGTATTCAAAATCACGGAGGTCATTTTGAATAAACTTTAGTGTCATAAGAATCTATGTTTATTGTATTGTTATTCCCCGAGCGCAATGACATGTCCATGTATTTCGAGGCTTGTGGAGAGTATTAAGCGGTAGGCAGCGGCTTGGCTCTGCCCCTGGCATTGCTGAAGTCCATGGGCGACGGTAACCACTCACCATCAGGTGGGCCGTATGCCCGTCTGCCTACAAAGGCAATAAAAAAAATAAAATAAAAAAAAAATGTTTTGTTAAGTTCATTTTGGTATATGAATGGTTACATAATGAATAAACTTGTTTCAATTATTTTACATTAAACATGTGACAGAATTTATGACCTGACTAGGTACAAATTTTCTACATTGATCCTCACATAAATATCATTGATTAATAATTTATTCTTTGCCGACGCTGAGGATGCCTATATCCAACAGTGGACGTCACTAGGCTAATAATAATGATGTTAAAAACGAACTCGTTTTTTTCGTATCCCCAAGTTATTTTTTTCCTGTAAGTCAAGACATTTCATTCGACGATTTCCGTTTTTTTCCGCTGAAACTTGCTGAAGCGGCTTGATCTCAACCGTCGACCAAGCCATATCTATATCCAATGTCAATAAACATAAACAACGTTTTTAATCAGCGGCTGCAAAGGATAAAATGGGTTTTGTATCCATGATTATTAAATATAATACCCATTGCTTTCGATGTCAATAAAAACACACACAAACTATGCTTCCATACATAAATAAGATAGGCATAAGACTGCGCCAAAACCACTTCCTCCTCCTTGCGTCGATAATCCTCAGTGCTGAGGGTCGTGGCCTCCTCTAATAACTTTCTCCTGTATTATCCTGCGCCATTCCTGCCTGTCCTCGGCTGTGTGGATAGCAACGTGGACTGAAGTATTGAGAGTGGAGTGTATCTGGTCCGACCAGCGCATTGGACTTCTGCCTCTGGGTCTTCTTCCGTATACCTTGCCTGTTACCAGCAGCTTTACCACTTAAGTATGCGTGAAAGCAAAATTACCTATCCACAAGTGACTTGGCTTGCTAATTACGCCATATAAACCTTGGACTACTTACCACGTTTCTCCGTTTTCCTAAATTAAATTAAACCTTATTTTATCTACACAGAAACCTTGTTAAACTTGAGTAAGGAACAAGTTACTGAAATACCTCATCTCCAAGAAATCATTGATTGCACACCAAGGTAATAAAACTCTTTTTCTCGACATCACTAATTATTCGTATTAGTATTGTGCAAACTAAGCCTTATGGAAAACGATCCCGAGGCTACCAGACTGTTGGTAGGAACATAATAGTAGTTCGTGTCATGTTGCTGTGAGATCTTTTAACATTATGGAGCCAAGGGCATCTTGGACGTTCGACCAGACGTTTTCCGCTCTGACAAAACGAGTGCATTCTATTCCGTAGACTGGTTCTCTATTCTCATCAGGTAACTGGGCCAGAGCAATCTAGAGGCTCACAAAAAAATCTCTGTTTTGTACCCTTATCGTTTCTTTTTTTTTATTGCTTAGATTGGTGGACGAGCTCACAGCCCATCTGCTGTTAAGTGGTTACTGGAGCCCATAGACATTTATAACATAAATGCGCCACTCACCTTGACATATAAGTTCTAAGGTTTCAGTATAGTTACAACGGCTGCCCCACCCTTCAAACCGAAACGCATTACTGCTTCACGGCGGAAATAGGCAGGGTGGTGATACCTACCCGTGCGGACTCACAAGAGGTCCTACTACCAGTAATTACGCAAATTATAATTTTGCGGGTTTGATTTTTATTACATGATGTTATTCCTTCACCGTGGAAGTCAATCGTGAACATTTGTTGAATACGTATTTCATTAGAGAAATTTATCTTTATAATTAAGCAATTTCCAGAAACTACGATATAGTTTTCGACAGAATGATAAAATGGTACCTACAAATCGACCCCGTGTTTTGGATGACTAAATCTTATCAAGATCAAAAGCATTTCGTCGCGCTCATAACGGAATTCAGTAAAGCGATCATTGAAAATAGAAAAAGGAAAATCAATAAAATATACCTTAATAACGAAGAATCAATAAACAGACAGTTGGGTGTGATAGATAGATTCATATTGTCTGAAGAGTTAACACAAGAGGAACTGATCAAGGAAACTTTTACGATATTTACTTCTGTGAGTATTCTATGACAATATTATGTATTTAGTATACATATAGCCATCTAATTTAATAGTTCAATAAAAATGTGTTCTGTGGTCACTGGCATGGTCGCAGATGAACTCAGAACTCGATTTCGATAAAGGCCTTAGTGTGTACTTTGCAATATTAATATTATCGGCTTCCGAATGCTCATATTTGTGTTTAACTACAAAATGTACCTTAAATACGCTGTTGTTTTCAAGTTTTTGCGACGTGTGCTTAGGTTACATTTCGCACTTTGTTGGCGGGAATTTAGTGATCAGATTCGACAAAGTGTGTTCTATATGTAAACGACGAGAATCCAGGAGATATTCGTTTGTTTCAGAGTCAAGAAGCAACAGCAAAGATTTCTTCTTTCGTTTTGTTGATGATGGCTTATCATCCTAAATCTCAGGTAAGTTACTAAAAGCAATTAGTAATTTGCTCGAGACAGTAGAGTCAATCGAAGTCGCAATTATATTGTATCAAACCTTTTTCACCGTTCAAACCGAAATGTATAATTCGCGGCAGAAATTGGGAGCATTGTGGTACCTACCTGTGTGAGCTTACAATATGCCTTACCGCCAGTGTATTCCTGTTAAAGATCGCGGTATGCTGGTGCGAACACATTGTGGCTTAACGGATAAGACGCCCGGTTCATTCGTATCGAGCGATGTACCGGTGTTCCAATCCGGTAGGGCTGTTCCAATTTTTCTAATGAAATACGTACCTAACAATTTTTCACGATTGACTTCCACAATGAAGAAATAATATCGTGTAATAAAAATTACCTGCTCGCCAAATTACCAAGCCCGCAAAATTTTAATTTGCGTAATTACTGGTGGTAGGATGTCTTGAGTCCGTACCGGTAGGTATCACCACCCCGCCTATTTTTACCGTGAAGCAGTAATGTGTTTCGGTTTGAATGGTGGGGCAGCCTTGTCCTGTTAAAAGTGAGACCTTACAACTCGTATCTCGAAGTGGGTGGCGTTGTAGATTGACGTTGTAGATGCCTATGGGCACATAACACTAGGTGGACCGTGAGCTCGTCCACTCATCTAAGTAATAAAAACAATACTCAGAATCAGTGGACGCTTCAGCGCATTCCTTAGTCGCCTGATACGACTGGAAGATATGAGATAGTGGTCTTCTATAGACTGACAGACTGATAGACTAATACAAATCAGCCAATAAAATAAACTATTCCAGGAAAAGCTCTACGAAGAAATTACTAAAATAATCGGTGATAAAGACAGATGTGTTACGAACGAAGATTTCAAACAAATGCCCTACTTTGATATGGTCTTCAAGGAAGTTTTACGTCTTTTTCCAATTGGTAGCATACTGCAAAGGACTATTAATGAAAATATTCGGATAAGTAAGCTGTTACAATAATGTTTACAACTTTAATACAGGGACTAGAACGTCTTGGTCACGCTCCGCTGTGATTATTGCTGGTTTTATGAAAATTATTGATGTCTTGACACAGTACGTTCCGCGCGCCGTGAGAATACTGCATTTTAATAACTAGAGACAAGTTGTATGTGGTCATCTGGTACCAAAATGAGACAAAATGGGACCCAGGGCCTGTTATACATACTTAAATACGATTGAATACAAACATATATAGTTATTAGACACCAATACAAAGGGCATACAAACCTGTTGATCACACTAATGTTTACCCGATGTCGGAATCGAACCCCACGACCCATAACAGTTAGGGGCGCTAACACGACCGCGCGCTGTGTCAGTAATTTGACGGAATCTTTACATGACAGCTTCGATCAATAATAGTACTATTATTGATCGAAGGTGGCATAAGTTCCCTTTATCGATTCTTCTAACAGTTAAAATGCTTAATTAAATTGTGGGTAAATCGTGTTATGGTGCCACATACCTACCTACCTACCTATAGCTTACCTATACCTACCTTACTATAGCTATAATACCTCACGAACTAATCCAACGGAATAAATGTTTTTAGTTGAGAGCGATATTGAATACCTTCGTTTCACTATTTATTCATGAATGGCCACGTGCAAAAACATAATATATGTATCTCACAAAATCAAATAACTTAACTAGCCACTAATAGACAATCCCACACGTGTATAAAAATAAATAAAAATATAAACGAGTCGTAGACGTAATTAAAACGACTTTGATGGTTTATTTTAGTATTTTTTATTGTAATATTTCCGAGGTTTCGACAGTGGTCCGTGTCCATGAAAATTTTAAAGTATTAGAAACATTGGAAATAATAATTTAATGACTGTAAAAATACGCGAAATTAGCTCGTAATGGTAGTTGAAACATTAGTTCTTTTTGTTGAAATAATACTCCGGAATAAAATATGTAACGGTTTAATGCAAATAGTAAAAAAAAGAAACACGCTAGGAAGAGGAAAGAAGGTGGCGTCACACGTGAGCAAAATGTGAACCATTTTTTTTGACATTACAGATAAAATAAATTATGTTTACAATTCTCCAACACTTTTTATTGTCTTCGTGGAAGGCTTGCAATGAAGAATTTACTTATGTTAATTATAAAATTAAAATCAAGTTTAATATTTACTTCCTTGACAGGTTCTGGGACACTACCAGCAGGGTGTTCCTTGGTAGCACCGATATATCATTTGCATCGCGACTCTCGTTTCTGGACTAGGCCCGACGATTTCGATCCCGAGAGATTCAATCCAGTTAATACGAAGTTGAGACAACCGAACTGCTATATTCCTTTTAGTTTAGGACCCATGGACTGTTTGGGTAAAACTATATTTATATATTAATTATATCTCTGTAATTGTTGTTCGAAGAAGTAGCATTTTTTGCATATGAGCAGTGTGCTTAGTACGAGTTTTTTAACGTTCTCGATAGCGTAAAAGTTAGCTCATATTTACATTGTATGGAGTGGGATCGTTTGCCTACGTTTGCCTTTAGGGGCGTTGTTCCAACTGCATACAAAATCGCGTTAAATTTTACGCTATCGAGAACGTTAAAAAACTCGCACTAAGCACACAGGTGGCTCATAATATCAAAACGTGAAGTGCCTTTAAGCGTAAACTGTGCCCTCAAACCGGAAAACATGATATGACAGACATAGATGGGATTGCAGTACCTACACAATTCACAATGTGCCCTACCCCTTACTTAGATTTCCATATAAAAAAAATATTCTTTGCAGCTGAAATAAAAAATCACTTATTTGTTCATTCTGAAGATTTTTAGAATATTTAAAATGCAATGTCAACGAAAAATTGGCATTATTATTATTATATATTTTTTGAAGTGAAACTTCTTTATCGGCGTTGGAAAAAAATTTACCGTCACATTTTTCGGTTACGCGTCACATTTTTCCGTTACGCGCCATCTTTTTTGTATTCATGTCTATGATAATAAAATCCTTTTGTTTAAACTTTATCTAATTTAACTTTATTTAACCAATTTCTAGAAAGTTGCATGTAGATCATTTTTCGAAAAATAAGGCCATAAAGAAGTTTCACTTCTTACGTGTGTACACTAGTACACGCACAAATTTTTTTGAAGTGAAACTTCTTTATCGGCGTTGGAAAAAAATTTACCGTCACATTTTTCGGTTACGCGTCACATTTTTCCGTTACGCGCCATCTTTTTTGTATTCATGTCTATGATAATAAAATCCTTTTGTTTAAACTTTATCTAATTTAACTTTATTTAACCAATTTCTAGAAAGTTGCATGTAGATCATTTTTCGAAAAATAAGGCCATAAAGAAGTTTCACTTCTTACGTGTGTACACTAGTACACGCACACATTTTTTTTTTTATTGCTTAGATTGGGACGAGCTCACATCCCACCTGGTGTTAAGTGGTTACTGGAGCCCATAGATATCTACAACGTAAATGCACCACCCACCTTGAGATATAAGTTCTAAGGTTTCAAGTATAGTTATAACGGCTGCCCCACCCTTCAAACCGAAACGCATTACTGCTTCACGGCAGATTTAGGCAGGGTGGTGGTACCTATCCGCGCGGACTCACAAGAGGTCCTACCACCACGAATTACGCAAATTATAATTTTGCGGGTTTGATTTTTATTACACGATGTTATTCCGTCACCGTGGAAGTCAGTCGTGAGCATTTGTTATGTACGTATTTCATTAGAAAAATTGGTACCCGCCTGAGATTCGAAGACTGGTGCATCGCTCAATACGAATGCACCAGACGTCTTATCTTTTAGGCCACGACGACTTTATATCAGCTGCATTATAGCTAAAGTTATGTTTATCTATTTTCTAGGAAGATACTTCGGTACTAGGTTAGTAAAAATGATTTGCGTTCGAGTACTAAGAGAGTTCGAAGTGACAACATCCAGAACATACAAGGATCTCAAACTATCGATAGCTATATCTGTGTCTCCATTGGATGGGTTCCCAGTTAAATTGCATCCCAGGAAAATTAAAGAGAAACAGTAATCTGGTAAAATGGTATAATTACTAAAAATTGTAATCAATTTTTAAGAAATGGGATTTCAGAATAAAATATTAAAATTTAACAGTATTTCTTTAAGTTAACACCATTAAACCAAGTCGGCTAGACTTAACCTAATAGGTGTAAGGCTCTAATAAAGAATTAAAAAAAAACGGTTTAATTTCGTGTGTATTATTTACTGGTGTTATTAGTCGAATTTTACCATCGCACCGCCTGTCACCAGAATAAAATTCATCCATAATAACTGGATCCACTGCGTTCGTCTACAGTGTGTTTCCTGTGTTCTATTTGGCCACGTACCATCCGGCTTTGTAATGAGGTTCCCTCTACGGTGATTCCCGAGCGCTATGGTAATATGTCCTTCTTCAAACAAGAATCGTGGAGAATACATAACGGTAGGCAGCGGTTGGTTGGTCTGGCTGTGCCCCGATTTGTGAATTAAATTAATGTTTTTAAAATGTCAATGTCAAGAATACACATTGTCAAATGACAAAAGTTCACGACTGATTTTGACTTGAGAGATACAGTAAATAATAGGTTATTTTATTACCTACTTCGGAATTTGGCACAATAACCACTTTTAGAAATCTACTTCCACTATTCGAACGAAATCAATGATATAGAATAAAAATTTACTGCAATGGGCTCACTTTCTAGATTTCATAAAATAGCCCTCATCAGCTTAGGTGCTGTAGGTGGTGGTTTAGCGTACTATCAGATAAACAGCGGGAAAAATGAGAAGAAATACGGTGCTTATAATTCATGGACTACAAATTTTACTCCAAGCGTGAAATGGGACAAGAACTGGGACCAGTAAGTAATTAGAAACTTTTTTATTAATACTTTTAAACGAATAGTGTCTGATACCATATCATACATACATTTACGGCGGATAGTAGCTGTAGAGTGTTATTACATAGGTAGTTAACATTCATTAGTGGCCGTAACTGGATTTTATTCGGTTAATATTCTCATGGCCTCCTAAAGAAAGGTTATTCATTATTTGAGTTATTTAAGTATACTTAATTTTCGTTAAAAAAAATTCGCAAGTCATATATGTCATTGAATAGCATTGGAAGAAACAACAACAAGAGTGTATCATTGGCAAGTAGGTACAAACATAATAGTATCTAAATTCACTTTGCTCTGTATATATTTTTAATGTTTCGAGAATAAGCTAAACTATAATAGATGATTTTGAATTAATATATAAGCATAGGAATATTTTATGCTGTTCCCCCTTCCATTGTCACATGATTGATATAATCTGACCTGTTTAAAATAACCACAATGAAGAGCTTAAAATAACTAATGATTCAGTTTTATCTTTGTAAAGATGTTATGGCATTTCAAGTAGTAGTAATAAATATAAAAAAAAAAAAAAAAAATTACAGTCAAAATCTGTTATAACGACATCGAAGGGACTGCTCATATTCAGTCGTAAAAACCGATAGTCGTAACAACCGGTGATGTTTAATGTGTATCGTGCAAGTACAAACAAATCTATAGGGAATTATTGCAAAAATATATTTACATAATACGCGATTTTTCTTCAATATGTATTAATTTGTTTTCTTTTTCTTCGCGACATTTTGAAAGTTTCACGAATAACTCCACAAAGTTTTGGTGCGTCTTGTGTATAGATAAGTAACAAACTAACTAAAGAGATATGAAGAAGCGGGCTTTGACTCTATTGCATGCACGTGTTTTGTTTCTAAGAATTAGAAAAGACCCTACACTAAACTAAATCCTATTGTTTTCTTTCCTGATTTTAATAGCCATTGAAGACAAATGTGGATACCTATTCAAATTGTTTACAATACAGCTTAGCCGGTCGTTCTAACAGATCTAATTCTCTGAAATATTAGTTAAATGTGGTCGTTTTATCAGGTATGTCGTTATTAGCAATGTCGTATAAAGCAATATTTTTAATAAGGCGCTCATATAGCATTCAGCCGGGACCTTTGTTCTAGGTTATTATAACCGGCATGTTGTTCTAAACGATGTCGCAGTAAACGGTTTTGACTGTATATTTAAAAGAATAATTGAAATATTTTCCAGTAGAGAACCAGAGTCCATAGTTAGACCAAAAAGGTCAGATGAACCAGAAGAAGAGAACAAATACAATGAGAAATTGGAAAAAGCGAGAAGCAAAGCTGTCAGACATCTATTCTTGATCAGACATGGCCAGTACAATGTGCAGGGAGAAACAGACAAAGAAAGAACCCTCACGGACCTAGGTAAGTTATTTACTTTTCAAATCATGTTGTAGTTTAAAAGAAAATAAAATTTATTCACAAACCAAATCTATATATTAATATACGTGAAGCAAAAACTTTGTACCCCTTTTTTTACGAAAATTGTGCGGACGGAGAAGTATCAAATTTCCCACACTTATAGAGAATATAGAGAAGGAGTGCAGAAAGCTAATATTAAAAAAAAATGTATTAATAATACATTAAATCAATAAAAAAAATATTACACACACTACCATGTACCTATTTGACATACACACATATATACTCTTTAATTATTAATCCTCTTTAGTTCTGTCGTGAAACTTATCTAAGTTCTGATCTGATGGAAGTTGCAAATGTATTGTATAACAGCTGACCCAAACTCTGAAGTTTCAAGATGGGCAGAGTCTCATGGCATGTTTATGGGATCTGGTAACTGCTTAATACCAGATGGGCCATGAGCTTTTTTATGACCATGAACGAATCATAATATTTTGTGTTATGCATTTATGATACATTATTTTTAGGTAGAATCCAAGCAGACCTAACAGGTCAGAGACTAGCATCCTTAGATATAAAATGGGATCTACTTGTTAAATCTACAATGACAAGAGCACAGGAAACTGCTGCCATTATAGCAAAGCACTTAGACAAAGATATTGAAGTTAAAGATTGTCAATTATTAGAAGAAGGTGCTCCGATACCCCCCGAACCTCCCGTGGGACACTGGAGGCCTGAACCAAGAGTAAGTAATCTACTAATAATATTCATAAACAATAAAATCATTCAGTACAATTTAAAATGAAGAAAGTGAAATTAAGCGAGTTCAAGGAGATCCCTGTTTTTTTATTGCTTTGATAATAGATGATTGCAGGTATGAATTTAAAACATGATGTTATTCATTCTTTGTGTAAGTCATTTGTGAGTAACTTTTTTTTTTATTGCTTTGATGTGTGGACGAGCTCTCAGCCCACCTGGTGGGTGGTTAAGTGGTTACTGGAGCCCATAGACATCTACAACGTAAATGCGCCACACACCTTTAGATTGTATTTCTTTTATTTAGAATAATTAGTGTTTGCCAGCAACCACGCTTGATATCATTACACTATTTCATCTCTTAGTCTGGAATTATTTAAATTTAAACAGTGTCATTACAGGTATAATAGTTAGAACCTTATATTGCATGCGCTCACAAATAGATAATTTATTTAGAAGAAAAAATCAACACTGCATCCTGCTATTTACATAGCATGTGTTTTTGTTGTTGTAGTTAGATATTTATATTTAGTTGTTTGGATTCATTATACTGACCAAGACTGGCATTATTCCATTTAATATACTAACCGCTTGCAGAATTTATATTGAGATGTAACTTCTAATGTTTAATATTCTACAATAATATTAATGTGGGAGTAAAATTAGATTGTAAATATATTAGATAGGTAACTTTTAACGTTTAATATTCTACATATTTTAATATTAATGTGGGAGTAAAATTAGATTGTAAATAAATTAGATAGGTAACTTTTAATGTTTAATAACCTACATATTTTAATATTAATGTGGGAGTAAAATTAGATTGTAAATATATTAGAATTGAATAGTTGAAAAAGAGGATGATTCTCTATTGTTCATTTTAAAATAAAGTAAAAGAAAGAATAAGCTGAAATAAAACAAAATTATGCTTGAAGAGATCTAGAGGATTATTAGAGGTTATTTGTTATTTGCTAGAATTTTGAGTCTGACAAGTTTGAGCCACTTGTTCGTTCACTTTTAAAAATAAAATTAACTAAAGGTTGACAATGAAATCATTATCACGTCAAAAATATTTTTTTTATAATAACATGGAATAAGAGCTAATTTGAGCCAGTATAATTAAGCAGTATGGTTTCGCACGTTTAGCAGTTCTTCCAGGACAGCGCAAGAATCGAAGCGGCGTTCCGGAGGTACTTCCACAGAGCTCCCCCGGAACAGACCAAGGACACCTACACGCTGCTCGTGTGCCATGCCAACGTCATACGCTTCTTTGTGTGCAAGTATGTTTATTGATACGCTTTTATTAGCTTCAGACGTATGTAGGTTAGTATGTAACGGAATCTCTGAACATGATTATGACCCTCCTTCAAAATGTCGGATTAACTCGAAATTTGGTGTACTTATTAAGGACCGAACAATTAAATATTAAAAATTATAAAAAAAAAAATTGAAATGCAATTAAAAAATGAAAAATTAATAATTGTTTAAAAGAACTATAATAACAAAATACGACCCTCCTTCAAAATGTCGGATTAACTCGAAATTTGGTGTACTTATTAAGGACCGAACAATTAAATATTAAAAATTATAAAAAAAAAAATTGAAATCCAACTAAAAATAGATTTTTTTTTAATAAATTTGAATTAAAAATAGTGTAGGAAAAAATTATTTTATTGTAAAAAAAGCGTGGGGTGCACCCCACGGTGGTATCGGTAGTTATAAATAATTTATGAACAGATATGAGTAGAAGGCTTATTTTTATAATATCCTATTACTTATTTTTTTACAATATTACTTACGGACAGACAAACTTGTAACGGTACCTCTCTTTGAATAGAAGAAACATAGCAAAGGCCAGACATACTGTTCAAAATTAATAAGACAATAAATGTATAAAAAGTAGAGTCTTCAAATGTTAGATTTTTTTTTAATTAGATGCACAAGTTCAGTTAAATCAATTAAGTCTCCAATATGTTGCTGTATTAAAACAAAGCATTTTTTTTGTTTCATTTACATACCTACTACACTAAACTTGAAAACCAACATTTAAAGTCTAATTTTATATTAATTTACTTCACACAATTATAAATTTATATATATAAATTTAATTCTCAGTTTCATATTTTTTTATCTCGTTGTTATAATGACATTTCTTATTAATTCAAACAGCGTAAGCGCTACAGCAAAATTGATATGCACTTTACCTATGCACACCTTTACATGTACATAATTCGTCTTCTCGTATTAAAAATGTATAATCTCAAAATTTACAAATTGTACAGGAGAGTGTTTTAAAGGTTTAACATGTGATATTTTTAATATTATCATCTATGGAACATTAATTTTTTATACATAAAAATATTGGTGATACCAAATGATTCCGCAAATTAACTCAATTTCGAATATTTTAGGAAATTGTCCACTTTTAATGGGAAAAGACCATAATATATGCAGAGCTGTCAAGTTTGTTGTTTTGTTTAGTGTGATTTTTCCGCATTTCCAGAGCCCTCCAGTTCCCGCCCGAAGGCTGGCTGAGGATCTCGTTGAACCACGCCTCGATAACGTGGATCTCGATAATGCCGAACGGAAACGTAGTGCTCCGCTCGCTCAGCGATACCGGCCACATGGAACCTAAATACATAACGAGCCGGTAAACGTTGCTCACACGTACGCTACCAACATTGAGAAGTGACGTCATGTTAAAATTGTAATCAAACATTTCGGCCGGTTGCTCTAAGTTAAAAACCGCGCAAAGGAAATTAAATTCAAACTAGAATACAATTTCGAGTTGTAAATTGAATTGCCAACGTCGACTTTTCGAAGTTTGATAATTTCCCTATAAATTTCGGCAGTGTTGCAAGCGCTACGATCACTGGTCGATTGAGTGCAGGCAGAATGTTTGAAGCAGGCAAATGTCTGCCCTAACTCTAGTCCGGTTTTCGTCCATGGTTCATTTCGTTAAAGGGAGCCACAGCTCTGAAGAACCGGCGATACAAACGCAGCGGTCTTCTGTTTTTTCTTATAACAAACAGTAATGCATATATAATAGAAAACTCGATCTATGAAATTGAAGAAGCTAAACATTATTTCAAATTCATTGAAATTTGTTCTTATCGCGAAATGGAATTCCCAAGAATAATTTTATTAATAATTATATTTATTATTAATAATTACAATAAAATAAATGCAAACAAAAAATAAGCAAATTATGAAAACGAATTAAACTAGACCAACAAACGTAAACTAGATTCGACTTTATTGCATACAGCTGAAGCTTTAAAATCGCTTGTAACAGTATCGCGTGTGAGTCAAAAGCGCAAACAACACCAGTATGCTTAGTGCGAGTTTTTTAACATTCTCGATAGCGTAAAAGCGAAGTCAGTTTTCTATGCAGTTGGAACAGCGCCCCTAGCGGCAAACGTAGGCAAATGATCCATACAAATTTGACTTAACTTTTACGCTATCGAGAACGTTAAAAACTCGCACTAAGCACACAGAACCCGACCGAAATAAACTTACATTGCTGTCTATAGTTTTAACATGACGGCCCGTCTGTTAGGCAAGTAGTGGTTATACACGGAGATTGGTGGGTAGTTGGTTATTATTGTATGAACTCGACCGGGATTACTTGTTAATAGCTCTCGATAAACTGTATGTATGCATTGTCTACAGTTTTAATCTATGTCCACAAACGAACCGCACTGTTTTATTTCTCGCCGGATCTTCTCAGTGGGTCGCGTTTTCGATCCGGTGGTAGATTTTGCGAAGCACTGCTCTTGCTAGGGCTAGTGTTAGCAACACTCCGGTTTGAGCTCCGTGAGCTCACCTACACGTTAGGGCGAAGCTAAAATAGCTTCTTAAGGCTATCAGCATAGGTAGGAAAAAAAACTGTTTTATGGAGAGCTGTCTGCAGTCACCGCGGCCGACAGCGAACACATCGCCGTCAAATATATTGAACATAAAACGGGTTGAAAAGTGTAAATTTTAAATATTTATATATCTTTGTAATCGATTGTAGGAGTACTGCGAACGGATCGCACGTATCAACGGACGCATTTGTAGAATAAGTGCTCTTATCAGGAATAATACCATATGCAGTTGTTGGTTATTGAAAAATATATGTGTCAATTAAATCGCATATAAGTACTTAATTAACTTAGATTAATGGCGACGCATAATGCGTTCGTATACAGATACGACCGAACACGAACGATAATAATGTTTATATTTTAAAATATACTTAAAATAAATAAGGAAAATATAATAATTTTAATCTTTTTTTTTTTTATCTTAAGCTAAACAATAATTACAACGTGTGACGTTGTATGGGGCTGTTGTGTATTACTCCGCGATCGATGTTTCGATGCGTAATTTGGCCTCAAATGACGTCACACGCGACGTGACGTAAAAAATATTTGTTAAGAAAAAAAATAGCAGCTGTTCTATTACTTCGTTTACTTAAATTAATGTATATTGTAATAAACGTATTTAATATGTTGAATCATATATCTGCGTGTGAGGGAACTGTTCTTTAAACTACGGCCGGTATATATTTATATTAGGTCTGTTGAACTTATGAAGTTGCCGTGACTTTTTGGCGGGAACGCGAGGAGTGAAGTTGTGTGATTTGTTTTATTTTGTCTTTTTAGTGTTTCTTCAGTTTTAAATGTGTAATAACGGTGGTTTATTAACTGTTTAGGATAACTGTGAAAGTGCACAAATGTGGGAAAATGAAACAAAGCCGCTGAACGTAACTTCTCGGGATCCTCCAAAAAGTCCACTGAAAAAGTCTCAGTAAATTACCACCATTTTACTGAGATCGAATTTCATCCCATATCATCTCATTTCATTTAATTTCATCTCAGTTGATCAATGTTTCAAATTAATCATCTTGAAATTCACTCCATATTATAATTTTTCATAGGAATAGGAATAATATGAATTAAAATGAGACTTGACCTAAAGGTCTTAGCTACCAGGTCATAAAATCTCTTAAAAAGAAAAAAAATGAAGTTGCCGTTTGACAATACTGTTCGTACAAATATTGTTCGGAACTAGTATATAAATATATGCAATTTTATCTTTAAACTGTAGTTAGCGAGATTCAAGTCTTTCAAATGTCTTTTGTTCTATGATGGCTGCCGCCACATTGACCTTTGCTGTTTTTAATCGTATTGCGCGCAGTAGAAAAAATTAAAATAATATTTCTAGATATACATTCTTCGTTCTTCATTTATTTCTTATTGTGTCTGGGTTCAACAGCATCATCATCTCGCTTAGTTTCTCTAACGGTTCCCTCACGTCTGACGTATTTAGATCACGTAAAAAAAAACAATTTATTCATTCTAAGTGTATCAAATGTGCCTATTTATAGTATTAGAATGTGTCATGCTAAAGAAAATCAATGAATCGATCCCGAAATTTTTGTGCCGCTTACTATTTTTGAGACAGTAATCTTAGCTTCGGAAGCTCCAAGAAGTAATGTATGAGGCCGTTAGCGCAAAAGTGGCCTAACCTTACCATAGTTAGTATGGAGATAATGAGGTTCGAATTCACCTTTACAATACTTCGTAGGCAAAAAAATACGCGCTTAAATGATGTTTATAAAGACATCTATTATCTATGGGTGAAACTAGGGATAGGCCGGTTTTGACATAAGCACGAATGTTAATTGTGGGTTAGGCCACTTTTGCGCTGACGGCCTCATATATCGTTTAAAAAATAATGTAATTAGTAATTTTACTTTAACAGGAATTACGAACCTATAAGTGACTATACGATAAGAGAGTTGGCAAACGAAGACCTTAGTGAGTCAGTGTTAAGATCTTGAAAGCGGAAACAGGAAAGCTTGGACTGACTAAACAGACAATATACGTCACTGGTTTTATTTGCCATAAATCAATTTACATTTTTTTAAGGGATTTTGTGACCTGGTGACTAAGACCTTTAAGTTATGTCTTATTTTAATTTATATTCATATTTTAATGGAAAATGATAATATAGAGTAAAATGAAATGAAGATGATATGGGATGAAATATAATCTCAGTAAAATTGTGGTCATTTACTGAGTTTTTTTCAGTGGACTTTTTGGAGGATCCCGAGAAGTTACGTCCAGCGGCTTTGTTTCATTTTCCAACATTTGTGTATCTTAATACGTAATAATACCTTATAATACGTAATAATACTTAGTACCTTTGTCTTTCACAGATATTAAATCTGTGAAAGTAACCACCACCGTTATTACACTTTTAAACCTGAAGAAACACCAAATAGACAAAATAAAACAAATCACACAACTTCACTCCTCGCGTTCCCGCCAAAAAGTCCAATCAGTTTTCGGCTTGTTTTATTTTGTCTATTTGGTGTTTCAGTTTGTAGTCGGAATTCATGTATGGTTCACAGTGACAAAAGCTGTAATGCGGTAAAAAATTTAGAAATTCCGCCCAAAATTGTGGACATACTAGTTCGCCAAGCGATTTAATGCGAAGTGGCAGTGTAAGAGGGCTGTTGGTATAAAATAAACATTAGACCTTTGATTAAGGTACCTCTGATTAAGGTACATATATGTACTTGTATCGATTTTTGAAACTGAAATCGTCATAGTACATATCGACCCTTCAAAGGCAAACGTGACTAAGCGACTATGCGTGAACTTTACAGTAGACTAATTTAAAGTTGAAATTGCTGAAAACAAAATTTATTTTAACGAATCTAGCTGTAGTAGAATCTAGCTAGTAGCTGTAGGATTGAAATGATTTTGATAGACCTAGAAATATTTTTTTTTGCCGCTTCGAATATGGTTATTGCCTATCATTTATGTATAAAGCAGTTATTGTCGCTTAGTCATGTTTGCCTTTCAAGCATCGATATAATATGTATTGTGTATTTTGTTACATTTGTGTTGCGTTTGGAGTTAAGTTCAATTCGTCTAGTTCGTTTTAAAAATGTCTTATTGTATGTAATAAATCAAAATATTCTAAACCTAATGTTATTAGTAGAGAAATGTCATTTTCCCTTGACGTATCAACATATCGACAGCGGAAAAAATGAAAAGTTATCCATCCACGTCATTATTGGATCGAATAAAGTTTGAATTTTTTTTTTGTCAGAAATCTGTACATACCGTGCTTTGAATAATTAAAATAATGTAGATAATATTATATTAAATATTGAAATATGAGTGACATTAAAAATGAGCGGGTCTTGTTTAACGAATTAAGCAGACATTACAAAATACAATTGAAGACATGAGTGGATGAAGGGGATGTGATGCAATTTGTTAATTTTGACAAAACGGACAACAAATTTTTGTTACTTTTTTTTTATGGCGTATAGGCAGACGTGCATACGGCCCACCTGATGGTGAGTAGTTACCGTCGCTCATGGACGTCAGCAATGCCAGGGGCAGAGCCAAGCCGCTGCCTACCGTTACTTGTACTTTTTCTTGGTACATAACTCCTTCATCACATGTAATTTCTAAAAATAGCCTTTAAGCTCGGAGTTTTATGGTCTAATATGGTTTATAGGCACATAACAGCTTCATTTAATGTAAAAACTCAAAAATCTTAAAAATGGTTTTTAACCCCTTCATCCACTCATGTCTTCATCCCATAGACACAGCCCACTGAGTTTCTCGCCGGATCTTCTCAGCGGTTGGCGCATTTACGTTGTAGATGTCTATGGGTTCCAGTAACCACTTAACACCAGGTGGGCTCTGAGCTCGTCCATCCATCTAAGCAATAACAAAAATAAATTGGTATCAGCATCAACAGTTTGATGTTTTTAATTCAACTACAATTAAGTTAATTCCATTGAAATAGCTGAAGAAGTTTTTTTGGTATGTTTTTTTTTTATTGCCCTTGTAGGCAGATGAGCTTTCGGCCCACCTGATGGTGAGTGGTTACCTGGACTTCAGCAATACCAGGGGCAGAGCCAAGCCGCTGCCTAAATTTTTTAACTTGAAATGTCTCTCCTGTGACGTTGCTAAAATGTCGCGTGAACCAAATCGTCTTTCACTCCTTGATGTGGTTACCGCGGGGAGTCGCGAGTTCTCGTCTACCTGTCTACAACAATAAGTTATAAATTTCACACCGAAACTTATACTAATAATAATGTTGACTGATCAATTAAAGTATGTTTTTTTTTTATGATTGAAAGATTACTGGTGGCCCGGAGGCCTTTCTAGCTTCACCAGGACAGGTGGGCGAGCAAAGGCTCAGCCAGAAGGGGTGGGATTTGGTAAAAACTGTCCGAACGCCTCCGAAGGAGACCTAACAACTCAGAGCAATTGCTTCGCGAATGAATCTACTACCGGATAGGAATCGCGACCCACTGAGAAGATCCGGCGAGAAACTCAGCGGGCTGATGCATGGGTTAGGTTGCACGTCGACCTCTTTGTCGAGTTCGACGAGTACGGTTACCGGGGTTAAAGTATATGTATTAAACATTGACGCTAACGAATATATCGTATAGAACAAACAGAATATGTATCGACTTTATTTTGATACGTTAATAAAATATATTAAAGTTGTATTGTTTTATTTGATTTAAATTTTCAGTTCTCGAGCAAAACGAAGCTTCGCCTTACGAGCATTAGACAAAGTAAGGTTTTATTAGTTTTAAAGTTTGTATTTTTTAGCGGGTAAAACTAAGGTAGGTAAGACGTCTTGTGACCCTGGCCACCCTGGCTACTTCTGCCGTGAAGCAGGAATGCGTTTCGGTTTGAAGAGTGGGGCAGCCGTTGTACTGTAAAAACTGAGAGCTTACAACTCATATCTCAAGGTAGGTGGCGGCATTTACGTTGTAGATGTCTATGGGCTCCGGTAACCACTTAACATCAGTTGGGCCGTGAGCTCGTCCACCCACGTAAGCACTAAAAAAACCTGGATTAGATCGTGTATATGGCTTATACATAACAGCAAAGAAAAACTTCATAGTTATAACTTTTATTCATATTTATTGAGATTCCTGTAGATACAATGTAGATAAAGAGTTGCCCTAAGAAGTTGCTAAAAGTACTTACAATTATGGGCATTACGCAATCGTTTTAAATTNGCCGTGAGCTCGTCCACCCACGTAAGCACTAAAAAAACCTGGATTAGATCGTGTATATGGCTTATACATAACAGCAAAGAAAAACTTCATAGTTATAACTTTTATTCATATTTATTGAGATTCCTGTAGATACAATGTAGATAAAGAGTTGCCCTAAGAAGTTGCTAAAAGTACTTACAATTATGGGCATTACGCAATCGTTTTAAATTAGATAAATTTAAATTTTACCAAGATAAAATGTAAAAGCTGTTACACATAGAAAAATTGTAAGATATGTTTATAAATATGTTGAAGTTATATCATAACCAGTGATCGTACAAAACACAGGTACGGTTTTTAAGGTGACTTCGCGCGTTTTACGCTTCGGTCAGTCGGAAAAGTAAAATATTCCCACTTTTGTTTTCAAAATATCTAGAAAATTAATAGGTAACTTTACTATACTTACGAATAAATATTTACATTTAATTAGTAAATTGGTGTTATAGTAATTAGAAGTTATAAATAGTGTAATTAATCATATTATTGAAATGAATGATTATTATTAAGTAATATTCAAAAAATCTAAATATTTGCGAAAAACTTTGAAGTCATGAAATTTCCAAACACTATCTACCTAAAAGATTCAAACTCGATTTAAGATTTTACTCGCATTTGAAACATGAAAAAAAAGACGTAGAGAAAATAAACCGCATTTGAATGTTTAAAAATGTTAAGTAATGAAAATTCAAGTATGTTGGTGGTTATTATTAATACACAGGTCATTTATACATATTAAATAATGAACACATCTCGTCTATTTTATATTAAGCGTACATAATATAGAATGGTAATTGATAATACAAAAGGTATGTATGTGACGTGATAATAAATAGTATATTAGGCCTCCGGAAGAAAATGCCACTATCGCATGACATTGGTAACCATAGATTATACACTATTAACACGTTCACTGCCTCGTAGGTCACGGGTGCCCTACGCGGCGCACTGAAGTACCTAATTATGACGATTCTTCGCAAACAGCCCGGAACACCGAACTCACAAAAGCTCCGCCAGTCGGACTTTTAGTGTTAAAAGTTCAATTAAAAACATCGAATTGTTGATACTAATACCAAATAAAACTGACCTTTAATTACAAAGGTAAATGTCGGGTATTGAGCGATTTGTCGCATATACCAAATAACTTTTCACCCCTCGATACCAGAAAAATGACGAGATACGAAGTTGTAGTTCACTTTGCCCTTTTAAACTTCTGTTTTCGTAATGATCCAGCGCTTTGGTGGAACAGTGACGGGGCTGTTTAGGAGGTTCAACAAAAATTACGTCATAGTTGCAACACGTCAAAGAGGCCCGACCCAAACTTTACATGTGACGTTAGCATGCCATTCCGGAGACGACACCGTTTTTATAAACGCATATTACGTTAAAAATCGTAATTATCGTACAATTATTACAAAAAAAGCGGGAAAAATCGATGACAATTTGGAAGCGCGATATTGCGATGCGTTAGTAAAATTGAAGCGATTATTTTTATATAGCTGCGACGGGTCTAGGCAGCTGGATGTCGGTGCCCTCGGTAGCGTCCTCGTCATCTTCATCGTCGCATGCATCCTCAGGCTCACCTAGGGCCCTCACGAATTCTGCAATATAAATTACTTACGTTATTAAGTTGCAATCGTTGTATGATAATGGTATATTTTAATGAATATAATTATAAGGGAAAAGATAAATTGAATGTGAGGCAATTAATATTTTATCGCTTGCAAAATTTTTGAATATAAAATCCAGTAGCTACTAAATACTTATATAGTTTTGTCTAAAGAATTGATTGAGTTAGAACTCTTTTAGGTTTCAAGTAAAATGACATCGTAGAAGTCACTACAGCTTTTAAAGCTCTATCTACGAGTATTTGTAATGTATCCTAAATACCACTCACCTAAGAAATCTATACGGCCGTCTCCATCGGAATCCACTTCTTTGATCATATCTTCGACTGAAAAAATTTAATCGTGAATTTTGTAAGATGGACTTTTTTTAATGCTTAGACGGGTGAGGGAACTCACGACCACCTGGTGTTAAGTGGTTACCGGAGCTAATATGCATTTACAACGTAAGTTCTGCCACCCACATCTTTGAGACATGCATACAACGGCTGCCCCACCCTTCAAACCAAAACGAATTACTGATTCACGCCAGAAATGGGCAGAGAGGTTGTACCTACCCGTGCGGACTCACAAGAAAGTTTTTTTGGTTTAAAATGTTTTATTGCAGAGATGGACAAATGATTTGTCTTAAGTAATCCGCTATTGACTTGACAACGCCAATATTTTCACCCACCTTGTCTTTTAAGTTCTATATCAGTTGTTACATCATTAAGTATATAATACTCGTAATGGGCATTAACATTTTATTTTATCTTCTCTGCTTGAAAAACTATTTTCAACAACAAATAACCTTTGATTACTATTTTTTTTAATACGTGAACACGTGTTAACTTGCTTGCGAGATTTAAACACCGAGATTCATTGGGCGTCATAATCTTTAAGTAACGAACCCATCCTACACAACACTTTACTTTCAGTTTAAATGTATTCGTTGCAATAAATAAAAACATAATACATATATTAAGATATTGTTAATCGTATTGTTACCCCGGTAAGAGTAACGCCATCTGTCGCCGAATAGTCGAACAAATGTCGAAGGATCTACTAGCATCTAGAACGCTCGAGAAGTATAACGCCATCTATCGTCAGATAGCGGAAACCTACTAATACTCGAAATGCGTGGAATATTCTTTATAATTCTAGGGATGTGGTATCGGCTATAAAAGCGTTGCAGAGATAGCACGCAGTCTATCTCTGCAACAGTTAGTGATCGCAACTACTCGAAGCGAAACGGCGAACGATCACCTGAAGCGAAGCGGAAGAAGCCAATTGAGAATTTTTAAAGTGTAGTGAAGTGTTTTGTGTGTTCTAAGTGCTAACACAGTGTCAACTTGTAATTCGGTAGAATTTTATTCATCCCGAACCCCAGCGCGTAAGAGAATTGACAGATCAAAAATTAGATGGCCACTCACTTTCCTCTTCGGACAAGTCTTCGCCCAAGCACTGCAGCACGGCGCGCAGATCTGATGCGCAGATGTAGCCGCGGTTGTGTTTGTCGAACACGCGGAAGGCGTCACGGAGCTCTCTCTCCTCTTGTTCCGCCGAACTTGAACCTCCCCCTCCGCCGGACATCGATTTGGACAGGATGCTGACGAACTCTTCGAAGCTTACGTTGCCGTCACCTTAAACAATCCAAATGCTTAAAGGTCTGAAGTTGTGTCAAAAAATTTCGACAACGTGAAAACATTTCGTACTATTACTGCAGCACTGCGGTTTGAAGGGTGGGGCAGCCGTTGTAACTATTCTTGAGACCTTAGAACTTATGTCTCAAGGTGGGTGGCATATTTACGTCGTAGATGTCTATGAATTCCAGCAATTACTTCACATCAGGTGGGCTGTGAGTTCGTACACCCATCTAAGCAAAAAAAAAAGATGTGTGGTGTCGTGGGACACCGGATAGGAACGGAGTTCCTTATTATAAAAATATTAATTTTAAGTTCTATTCGAGGTATAAAGAAAATAAAACTGGAGGTTTCGCAACAACCCACGGTCATTCGGTAACGTGCGAACTTATTGTGGTACACTTCATTCACGGTTGTTTGCGCAAACGAACGCTTTGAGATCGTGGCAATGAATGATAAAATAATAATATAAGTAATTTTTTGTACGTTATTACAAAGTTAAGTCGTACACTCTGTGCATTACTAATAAAATCTTACGTACGGACGTTTTTTCCCGGTAGGATATCCCTCCGCATCGTCTCATAAGGAACTTAGTTCCAAAAAAAACACTTATTTTCGGTTTAAATCTTCTTTGTAAGCGCACTTAAGTATCTGCTTTATTATATAGCGTAGATTTGTGAAAAATATAATTGAATTTGTAGTGCCTTACCGTCGCTATCGACTTCTTGCAGCATGTCTTGCAATTCCTCGACGCGTGCGAACTGTCCGAGGCTACGCATTACCCTCCCGAGCTCCTCCTTCGTGATAGTTCCGTCACCATCTTTGTCGAAGAGACGGAAAGCTTCACGAAACTCTACGAATAAACAGCTTTTTTAAGTACGCGGTACAAACAAATAGATACGGTGGTACGGCTCTCCCACTGGTGGTAGGACCTCTTGTGAGTCCGCACGGGTCCACCATCCTGCCTATTTCTGCCGGGAAGCAGTAATGCCTTTCGGTTTGAAGGGCGAGGCAGCCGGTGTAACTAAACTATTAGACTGGTTGTAACTAACCTTAGAACTTATATCTCAAGGTGGGTGGCGCATTTACGTTGCAGATATCTATGGGTTCCAGTAACCACTTAACACCAGGTGGGCTACGAGCTCGTCTACACATCTAAGCAATAAAAAATAAATAAAACAAAATACATGAAATTCGATAACCAATTGACAATCGTAATTAAAATTATTCATAATCTGATAAATCATTTGACCTGTTTCAATGTCAATGTCAATGTACTGTCCAAGTTATGCTTACGTAAGACAGACGTTGTCAACCCTTGAGTTTACATAAGTGATCATGGTAAACATAAAAATATCTATCAACAACTGAATGTGTTTGCATAGCTAATTAAAGGCCTAAATATATAGACCGTTGCCATTGTGGATTCGATGTGCGATACTATGATTTATGGAGCGTATAGAAAATTCCGACCATTGACTGGCGTATTGGTTGCTGTAATTCATATTTTTACACTTTAGGTACCTATTTAAACATATTGAACGTATGTTTGAGACATTATTTAGCTTTTAATTATATCAGGAGTTTTTTCGGGAAAAAATAATAATTCTGTAAACAATATTTACTGTTATTAATGTTGATGTACCTAATCATCGTTTTAATCCGGTGGTTAACGAATAATTGTGGTAGGACGTCTTGTGAGTCCGCACTGATAGGTACCACCACACTACCTATTTCTGCCGTGAAGCAGTAATGCTTTTTGATTTGAAAGTTGGCGCAGCCGTTGTCCTGCAAAAGCTGAGACCTTAGAACTCACGTTCAAAGGTGCGCAAAATGTCAGTCGCCACGCGCCGCCCACTTGTCGAATCGAGGTAGACATATTGTTGCACCGGCTATTCGGCGATCTCGTACTCTTACTTACTCGTACTCTTACTTAATAGCCGAACGAATATCGAAGGATCTAGTAGCATCTAGAACGCTCGAGAAGTACAACGCCATCTATTGTCAGATAGCGGAAACACACAATACTCAACTTATGTGGAATATTCTCGATAACTCTAAGGATGTGGTATCGGCTATAAAAGCGTAGCAGAAATGGCACGCAGTCAGTAATTGGAAGGATTGGAATTGGAAAATTGGCGGGAGAAGTGAATTATGAATTTTAAAGTGTTCTAAGTGTTGAATACAGTTTTTAATTTGTACTTCGTTAGAATTTTATTTATCCCGAACCCCAGCGCATAACAATACAAATTACCTTATCTTCTTTATGTACCAGAATAGGCTTTTAACAACTACTGCTAAATTACCTTTCATCTGAGTCCTAGTTATGCCGGTGCTCTCGTCGATAATGGAAGCCTTTCTATCGAGGTTGGTATTGGCCGCCGGCTTCAGGAATGTTACCTGGCGCTGGGACCTCGATGGAGAGATCGATGTAATCGACTGCTGACTGTAAACATTACAAATATGAGATAGGAAAACATTGGGAACGTCCATCCGTTGAAGGCAGTGTTGTTCCCCTTTTTACGGTACCCAAAATCTCATCGTTTTTCGTAATCGTCAGAAATCATAAACAATGTAAATTAATAAACGTATTTTGAATCGATTTCGATATTTCCGAACATCAAAATTGTATTTCCTTCAAAGAAAATAAGACTTCGTATCTCCTACACAAAATTAAATAGGTATTTAGAATTCGATTGAGTAAATTCCTGTGATTCCGCTCGAGGGTTCAATGAGAGGTAATCGATCGAATCGAAAAACGTTTGACGAAATTTTTATTTCACGTTACGTAATGTCTCTTTACTGTTTTGATAGAAGTTGTATGTTTACAACTCACTAAGTTCGATAAAATTTGTTACCACCATCCCATGTATATACTTCAGACGTAAGGCAACCATGCGTTCTGATTTGTTGGGACAATCCATGAACAGGGACGTCTTAAGCTAGGATGGGGCCCTTGGGCACACAAGAATCGAGGCCTTTTGGAAAGTAAAAAAAGCGAATTATAATAACATTTTTTTACTGAGTATGACCATTTATTATAGGTAATCAAATACAGTATGATATAATATGTCATTAATGATATTAGAATGCTGCTGGTTTTTTGGTTACGATTTCGATAACGGCTTCTTTCGGGATTTCTGTTGAGCAAAATCGTCTATTATAGGCATAGTATATGCCTTGTAAATACCTTCTGATTACTGATTTGTGAAAAAAGTGTAATGTGCCCGACAAAAATGTTTTGAGAATAAACGTGTGAGAGAAATTGTCGGTCTTTCGGGGCCCCCTGAGAATGGGGGCCCTGGGCACGGGCCCCGTGTGCCCTTATGGTAAAGACGGTATTGTCCATGAACAATATAAATACCTACCTAAATGGGGTAAAATATGGGTATACGACGTCTGCATAATAACATTAAGTCTCCTCTATCGAACCTTGGTGGTAGCGTGTTTTGTGAGCTTGCACATGTAGATACCACCACTGTTTCTGCCTTTAGCAGTAATACATACTGTTTTAAACAGTGGGGTAGCGGTTGTACTATAAAACAGAGACTTAAAACTGAAGTCTTAAGGTGGGTGGCGGTATTTACAATGTTGATGTCTGTGGGCTCTGGTAAACCACTTAACACCACGTGGGACGTGACCATAAAAATAGTAATAAAGCACCTATCTAAACAATAAAAAAAAATTAGATTGTGAGGTTATCCTATACTATCGTCTATGCCAGTAATTGTTTCATACATTCTATTGAATTTTCACCAAATACAAATAGTTACAGTAACATCGAGTGGTAAAAATGAACATAACATAAAAACTAAAACGTAATTTGATGAGAAGCAAAAAAACAAATTGGCTTAATCGTCCTTCGTAATTCGTCCGCCTTCGAAGTTAATTAGAAAAAGAAAAGACCATCGGAGACGCAACGATGAATTATTGCAGGATATTAAAAGCCTCACAGTGATGAACTGGAAAATGAAGACAACAATATCGGACGATGGAAATTCCTAAGAAGGACCTCTACAGCACATCAAGACATTAATTACTCTTTTAAAAAGAAAACAAAAACTAGTGGTAGGACGTCCTGTGAGTCCGCGCGGGTAGGTACCACCACCCTGCCTATTTTTGCCGTGAAGCAGTAATGCGTTTCGGTTTGAAAGGTGGAGTAGCCGTTGTAGCTATACTGAGACCTTAGAATTTATATCTCAAGATGGGTGGCGCATTTACGTTGTATATATCTATGGGCTCTAGTAACCACTTAACACCAGGTGGGCTGTGAGCTCGTCCTCCCATCTAAGCATTCAATAAAAAAACTAAAAAAAACTAATAAGTATAGATGATTAAATAAAAATTTGTAAAGTAATATCTGCTTTCTAATCACAACAAAAAGTTTTTATATACTAAAAGTCAATGGTTCATTAATACGCAAAGGCTTTTCTCAATAATGCTTCCACACAATAACGGTGCAGACAATAATAAAAAAATATATATACATATTATAGGTACACAATATAGTGAGACTTTCTATTCAGTGTCTTTGTTGAAAACGGTTGGTACCGGCCCGCTATTATAGAAAAACCATTGACGTTTGAAGGTCTAAGTTGAATATTATCCATTAAGTCAATATTACGCGCATTAAACTTAATTGCCGTTCATTCGCTCAACTTACGTAATTATCGTAGGTACCACAGGTGTATCGTAAGGCCGCACGGGTAGGTACCACAATACTGCCTATTTCTTGCCACGAAGAAGATAATCATTGCGGTTTGAAACATTAGAGATACGCAATACAATCAATATGACTCCATTGATCGGTGCACAAGGAATGTTTTACTGGGAACTTGTATCGCCATTGCGTCGAGGTTCGCTTGTAAATGGTAGTGGATTTAGCGAGCCAATGGAACCGGATATTTAACAGTAGTGCTCACTAAATCTCTAAGATTTGCGCTATGAGTGGCGGCTGGTCGAACTGTGAGGCTACGAGGTTAGGAGACTGACTTGATGTTTCAATTCCGTGAGCCGTAACGGATGAGTTGAATCTGTGATACATATTATACCGGTGGACTTACCTGCCCGAAGGGCTGACCGCCAGGGTTGGGGGCTCTTTACTTGCCGGTCGGGAAGATTCGTCAGGAGGCCCTGGCTCTCTGCCACTATTGCTTGTTTGTCGGGTCTATTAAACATATTGGTAAATTATATCGAAATTTAAAAAACTTTTCCTTTTGACCAGATTCTGGGTATTAGGCCACACGTCATACCCTCAACATAGAACGGCAATGCGTTTATTGCGGCACAACTAAGCCGCCGCCTACCTACATTTGAATTAAATAAAAAGCAAGCAGAATTCGTATGTAACCAATTCAAAAATAATTAGGCTAATTTATTGACATATATTAATACGTGAAGCAAAAACTTTGTATCCCTTTTTACGAAAATTGCGCGGATGGAGGAGTATGAAATTTTCCACACTTATAGAGAATATAGAGAAGAAGTGCACAATGCTAATATTTTTTTTAAATAATGCATAAAACATACATTAAATCAATAAAGAAAACATTACACACACTACATACCATGTATTTAACGCACACACGCATGTAATAGCAACCTAAACTGACAACAACCTATAAATCAGCAATTTATCAATTCTACACTATATATTTGTTGAATTGCATATTAAAGCATAGTCCAAAGCAGTTACTTCATCAGGAACATCTATCTATTGAGTAATAATAATACCATTATGTAATAATCATTGTATATTCATTTATTTATGATAAATGGCAAATAGAAACATTTTACATACATAATAATATTTATTTAATAACGTAATAATTATACTTATCTTTTAATTCACAATGTCCACACTTATACACAGTATCAAGCCAGAGAGAGAGCTCCGCACCGCCCGACGTCTCAACCGAGAATGAATCGAGATTGGTCGGCGCAGGGGCTTTTGTAGGCGGTGACAAACAACTATGCGTCATACTTGTTTGTCATCGCTCGAACGTTGGCTTTAATTTAAAATTGTATTTACTGCAATTATTTATAAATATATTATTACTTAATTTACTAACAT